>CAUYPK010126783.1:0-14376 GCA_963574355.1 Loris lydekkerianus | reverse complement strand
AAAAAGCCACAACCCTATTTAAAATACATTCTTTAGGAGTAAACAAACTTAATTATATTTTTTTCTATGTGTGTTCTCTTGGTAAAACTCAATGATTCCCTTTTTTTTTTTTTTTTTTTTTTTTTTTTTTTTGTATCACTTTGTGTGCCTGACTGTAACAACTCAGAGCCCCAGTAATATTCTTTTGAATCTAGTGAGAGATGAGAAAACACTTAATGTAATTTGTATTTGAATGTAAGATGGAAGAAGAAGAAGAGTGCAGGTAACTAGCATATGGGCCTATTACATAGAAACACCATAATAAGACCTAACAAGAATAGAAACATCCTCTTGATATTAACAATATCTATAACTAAGGCATCCATCCAGAACCTAGACCTCCAAAAGAGCAGCACCCACAAGCAAAGCCAAAGGTTCACACCCAACACATGCAACAGACATTCCCTGTGACTGAGGAGGAATGGGGGGGGGAGGGAGCCTCATCTAAACAAAAGAATATCCCCAAATAAGAAGCAACAGCTGCCTCAAATGAGAAGAAATCAGTGAAAGAACTCAGGAAGTACGAAAAATCAGAGCAAAAGAAGACTCTCAAAAGGGAACATCATCTTTGTAGTAAGGGATATCAAACAAAATGAAAATGTTGAAATTACAGATAAAGAATTCCAAATATGGATTATAAGGAAGCTCCATGAATTTCAAGAGCAAGTAGAAAACCAACTCAACTAAATGAGAAAATAACTCAGGAAATGAATGAAAAATTCACTAAACAGATTTACATATTAAATAAAATCAAATAGAACTTCTGAAAATTAAAAAAAAAGGTATTTAAAGAAATATATTTAAGGTATTTAAGGAAATATATTTCCTTAAATGGAAAACAATGGAAAGTTTTTAAGAATAGACTAGACAAGGTAGAAGAAAAATAATTTCAGAGCTTGAAGACAACTCTAAGTCAAGAATAAAGAAAAGAGAATTAAGAATAATAAATGAAGCCTACAATAAATACAAGATTGTGTAAAATGGCTAAATATAAGAATCATAGGCATCCTTGAGGGTGAAGATGAAAACATAGAAGAGCTGGAAAACTATATGAGGGGAAAACTGAGGAAAACTTCCCTGGTCTTGCTAAGTATTTAGACTACCAAGTACAAGAAGCTCAACAGCACCTGAGAGATTTGTTGCAGTATGGCAATCAGCAAGACACACAGTCATCAGAATGGCCAAGGTCAACATGAAGGAAGAACCCTGTGATCTGTGAAGTGAAAACATCAGGTAACTTACAAGAAAAAACTCATCAGACTAATTACAGACTTCTCAACTGAGACCTTAAAAGCCAGAAGAGATAGGGCCCATCTTTAGTCTTCTTAAACAAAACATCTCCTAGCATAGAATATTGTATCCTGAAACACTAAGTTTCATATATGAAGGAGAAATAAAGACTGTTCCAGACAGGCAAACACTGAGGGAATATGTCAAGAACAGACCTACTCTGTGGGAAATACTCAGAACCACGTTATACATGGATCAGCACATTAGATACCCACCACACTAAAAGCACACGAAAGGTAAAGCTAAGACCTCACATAAAATAAGTAGCACAAGAAGTAAAAAATAGAAAGGTTCATAATAACAGCATGAACAGAAGAGCATTTCACATATCAATTCTGTCAATCAATGTGGATCGTCAAAATGCCCAAATCAAGAGACACAGGCTGTCTGACTTGGTGAACAAATACAACCCAACTATCTTCTGTCTCCAGGAAACACATTTAACCCACAAGGACTCATATACACTCAAGGTGAAGAAATGGGAAAAAATAATCCATGCAAATGGAAACCAAAAGAAAGCAGGTATAGCCATTCTCAGGCAGATAAAATTGACTAAATTGACAATAGTAAAGAAAGACAAAGATGACCATTATATAATGGTAAAAGAAGCAATTCAACAAGAAGGCATAATAATCCTAAATATGTATGCATTTCACACAGGAGTACCAAGATATATAAAGCAAATCCTACTAGATCTAAGCAAAAAGATAAACAGCAGCATTATAATTGTTGGGACATCAATACCCCACCAACAAAACTGAACAAAAAAATAAAGAAAGAAAGAAACACTGGATGTAAATGAGAATCTAGAACAAAAGTGCCTAACAGACATTTATAGAATGTTTTATCCCACAACTACTGAATATACATTCTTTTCATCAGCACATGGAATATTCTTCAAAATTGATCATATCTTAGGCCACAATAAAGTCTCAACAAATTCGAAAAAATAGAAATTATACTATGTATTTTCTCAGGCTACAGTGAAATAAAACTAGAAATCAACTCCAAGAGTCACATTTAATTCTACACAAAGTCACAGAAAATTAAACATCCTGCTGCTGAATGATTCTTGGGTCAATAATAAAATTAAGATAGAAATCAACATATTCCACAAACAGAACATTAAAGGGGAAATATAATCTAGGGGATATAGCATAAGTAGTTCTAAGAGGAAAATTTGTAGTCTTAAATGCCTACATCAAAAAGACAGTAAATAAATGAAATGAAAAACAAAAAACAACACAAAGGATTAATGAAAAAAAGTGGTTCTTTGAAAAGATAAATAAAATTAATAAAAAACCTGCTACATACATCAAGAACAAAAAAGAAATTACCCAAATAATCTTAACCAGAAATAAAAAGGAAACATTACAACTGATGCCACAGAAATACAAAATATCATCTGTGAACACTATTAAAATATCAATGCATATAAAGTTAAAAATGTGGTGAAAATGGACAAATTCCTAGAAACATATAATCTTCCAAAACTAAGTCAAGAAGAAACAGAACTCCTGAAAAGATTAACAATGAAAAATAAGATTGAAGCAGTAATAAAAATTTTTCTAACAAATAAAAGCTCTGGACAAACTAGATTCACAGCCAAATCTTACCAGACCTACAAAAAAGAGTGGTAAATATACTTCAGAATTTCTTCAATTACATTAAGAAGGAAAAAACTCCTCCCCAACTCATTTTACAAAGCCAGTATCACCTTGATACTGAAGCCAAGGAAGGGCACAACAACAAGAACAACAACAATTAAAAAAAAAAAAAAAAGAAAAGAAAACTATAAACCAATATCCCTTATGAATATAGATACAAAAACCTTTAATAAAATACTAGTAAACTGAGTTCAACAACACATGAAAGAAAGAAAGAAAGAAAGAAAGAAAGAAAGAAAGAAAGAAAGAAAGAAAGAAAAGAGGGAAAGGGAAGGGCAGGGAAGGGAGGGAAGGGAAATTCAACTAGTTGGGCTTCATCCCGGGGATGCAATGACAGTTCAACATATGTAAATCGATAAATGTAATTCATTTGTGATTCAATTGGGTAGAAAAAGCATTTAATAAAATTATCTTTTTATGATAAAAACCTCAACAAACTGGGGATAGAAGGAACATAACTCAATATCATAAAGCCTTCTATGATAAACCCATGGCCAACATCATAATGAAAGAGAAGAGTTGAAAAAATTCCCAAAGAACTGGAACAAGACAAGGTTTCCCACTGTCACCACTTACATTCAACATTGTCCTGGAAGTTTCAGCCAGAGCAATCAAGCAAGAGAAAGAAATAAAGTGTATACAAATCAGGAAAGAGGAAGTCAAAATATCAATCTTATAACTAGGACCCCCTCCTGAAAGACTGCACTAAGAGACTCTTGGAATTGATAAATAAATTCAGCAAATTCTTAGGTTACAAAATCAGTGTACACACATCAGTAGCATTCCTATACAGGAATAACAGTCAAGCTGAGATTCAAATCAAAGACTCAATAACATCCACAATAGCTACAAAGGAAATAAAATGCTTAACTTAGCAGGTGAAAGATATCCAGAAGAACTATGACAAAATGAGGAAAGAAATCACAGACAATACAAACACATAGAAAAATATATTATGCTCATGGATTGGTAGAATTAACATTGTTAAAATGTCCATATTACCCAAATGATTTATAGATTCAGTGCAATCCACATCAACATACTAACATCATATTTTGAAGATCTATAAAAGAATAATTCCATGCTTCATTTGGAACCTGAAAAGAGTCTGAATATCCAAAGTTATCTTAAGCAAAAAGAAAAAATGTGGAGGCATCACATAACCTGGCTTCAAACCACATTACAAGGTTAGAGTAATCAAAACAGCATGGTACTGGCACAAAAATAGAGATATAGACCAATGGAACAGAACAAAGGACATAGATATAAATATTTTCACATACAGATAATTAATATTTGACAAAGCACACAACAATATACATGGGGGAAAGAAGTGCTATTCAACAAATGGTACTGGGAGAATTGAATAGTCACATACAGAAGAATGAAATCCATATCTCCCACCACTCACAAAAATTAAAGATGTACAAAAGTCTTTAATGTAAGGCATAAAATAAGAATTCTAGAGGAAAATGTTGGAAAAACTCTTCTAGATATCAGCCTAAGCAAAGAATTTATGAAGACCCCAATGGCAATTACAGCAACAGCAAACTAAATGGGGGTTGATTACATTAAAAATCTTCTGCACAGCTAAGGAAATAACCAACAGAGCAAATAGATAACCTACAGAATGGAAGAAAATATACACAAACCATATTCACAAAATATTCCCAAGCCCATAAAGGGCTAATAATCAGAGACTATGAAGTGACACCAGTTTTTTTTTTTCTCCCGGTGGAGTTCTTGGTCTCTGGAATTAAAGAATGCAGTCATGAAACCCAGGTGAGCAGGAACACTAGAGTGACAGTTTGTTAGAAGAAGATAGGAAAGCTTTCAACACACTGGAAGGGGTATGAAACGGGTTGCTGTTGAAGCTGGCTGGGTTTGGGCTTTTATGCCTTGTTTGCCCTCCCAAACCAGCTGGCAAGCAGTGGTTGGGTCCTTCAAACCTAGGTGGTTTACATGGACTGATTTCTTTAAACCTTAACTGAATGGCTGCTGTTGATTGGCTCTTTATTTGTGCCATGGCTCTTCCTTTTGCTCAATCCCCAGAAGAAGCCCCTAGCTGGCATTGCTCTGACTAGCAATAGCCACTGACCAATGGCTCCACAGGTCGCACTAAAGGAGTCTCTCCCCCTTCTTCGCTGTACCTGTTTCCCAGTCCTTTCTTAAAGCCACCTAACTCCTATAATTTTCTCCCTCAGGAAAGGAGACCCTAATTGCTGATAAGGACGGTTGGTGCCAATAGCTTTGGCTACTTCCTGCTTGAGAGGGGTCTTCAACTGGGGCAGAGTCTCTTCCCTTCCCAGAGAGGGTCAATCTAAGGGGCCATGGTAGGTAGGGGTGTTCATGCAAGGCTCCATTTCCAACACCATCTGCAGCTTGATGAATTTTATAAAAAACAAAACCAAACAAAACAAAAATAGAACTAACACTTTATCCATAAATCCCACCAGCAGGTATTTACCCAAAGGAAAAAGAAGTCGTTTTATAAAAAACAAAACAAATCAAAAAAACACTTGCACTTGAGTCTACTACTTTATGGAAATGAAAGGGATGGAATCATTTACCTCTCCATTATATTTGGCTGTAAAATTCAATGGTACAATTTACAATCGCAAAGATGTAAAATTAACCCGCATGCCCATCAATTTATGAGTATATTAACAGAATGTGGCACATGTATACTGTGGAGTACTACCCAGCCATGAAAAAAGATGACTTAAGGCCTTAAGCAACAATTTGGGTGGAATTAGAGGCCATTATCATAAGTGAAGTATTTAAAGAATGAAAAAACACCACCACATGTACTTGCTATTAAACTGGAACTAACTGATAATATACATGTGCTCAAAGGTAAGTAAAACTCAGTGAAAATCAACCAGGGAGGAGTGCTGAGGAAGGGATGGGTACTTAATGGGTACAGTGAACTGGATGTTGGGTGCACTTTTAACCCTGATTCAAGGTTGACAAAATCAATACATGTAACCAAAAACATTTGCAACCCTGTAATATTTTGAAATAAAAAGAAAAGAAACTAGAAGACTTTAAAACAACAGAAATATCCTATTGAAAAAAATAAATGTTCATGATCAAATATTGTTCAGCTGAAACTAAATTTTTCTTTTTTTGGAGGAGGGAAAGGGCCTCCGTGGGTGAGGGGCTTATGAGGGACAGAATGTCAGTTTGGATTCATTGCTTATACCACATAATTTTGCTATATCTCTAACTGAATTGTATTATTTTATATGTTAGTATGTGGTATCATTAAAACTCCTTATTTTTTCAAAAAAAAATAAAATAAAATAAAGGAACACTGTCCACTTATATTGGCAGTTCTCTTTTCAGTTCTGGTGTGTCTAGAACAATGGCCTTCATTGTAATCAAAGCATTATTGCGAATTCGGTGTTTTATGCAGTTTAACAGATTCCAGTGGGATTTGTTATTGTCCCTCCCTGAAAAAGCAGAGCCTTGAATTAGGGAAGTTGCATCCACTTCTTGAGAATCTTAGAATTTTAGAGCCAAGTATAATGGAGAGGTATCTGATTCCATCCCTTTCATTTCCATAAGAGCAGTCCAAGGTAAAGAGTGGGGCAGGTGACTTACGAAAGTCACACTGCATCAAGGTACCAATATGACCAACTTCTGAGCCTTTAAACCTAGATTAACAATTTACTATAAGAATTGGATTTAAAAAAAACCTTTTGCCTCCTCCCCAACAGAATGAGCAGGCCCTGGTGCTTGCCAGAATGGGTCCCCTGAGCTCCCTTCCAGGGCTGCCCCCATGCCTCTGAAATACCTTCTCCATTCCACCTTCCAAGCCTCTGAATCAGAAGATAAAACAAAAGAAGGAAAAACAGTCTGTGGGTTTTGAGTTTAAATAAACAGGGAGGTTAACCAAAGGGCTGGTTTCAATAGATCAGAGGCAAAAGGGATTCCTACAGCTGGAGGCAATTAAATAAAACTAAAAAAAGGATTCTCACACTCAAACCACTAGACCAGTTTTAGAGAGCAAAGGAGACTTTTGTTGAAGTGGACAAACCTTCACATTAGCCAGGCCTAAAAGGAGCAGTCTTTGACAGTGTATCTTTTGGGGTTAAAGTATTTCTTTATATCCTGGTTGCACCTCTAGTCCCCATAATTTATGATAGTTCTTGGAGGAGTTATTAACTGTCTTAAAAGGATAAAATCCCAGCATTATTGAGTTGGATATGGTATTAAGATCAGTGGCATGCTGGTAAATATTGAACAACTAACTGGATCTCCAATAAAATGCAAGAAACAAAAAGTCATAATGTGTATGTGGTATTTGTAAATTTCTATTGTGTAAATACTCCATCATGGTAGATTTTAATTTAGCAACAGTCCACTAGTCATTAGTCTACTCATTGTGAGGTTAAGAGGAAGTACTAAAGGTCAGCTCTTATGAATAGATACAAGTCAGCTCAAGACTTCACTGCTGATAATCTGAGAGTGATAGGAAATGTTCACGTGCCATTGTGGGGAAGGAAAAATTATATGTACACATGACTATGACTTGGACTCACTCTTTCTCTCTATCCATCTACCCACCATCCATCATCCATCCTTACATTTGTTATCTGTCCAGTCATCATTTATCTATCCTCTATCCATCACCTATCCATCCTCCATCCACTCATCTAGCTATTCACCCACCTATCTACCTATCTCATTGTCTTTAGTAGTAAAATTAACTGTGGAACCAGATAATTGGTAAGGTTTTTTCTAGTTATACCTTTTTATGCTTCTACACATAATATTTCATTTCATTTATTTTATTCATCATTTAACCAAGGAAGTTAAGTTTATTATTGCCTATGTTCTTCTTTATGTTTCTTTGTAGTGCTTATCATTTCTTAAAATATTTGGTGTTTACTTGATACAGTATGCTTTCCCTAGAAGCTGAGCTCTCCAAGGACATGGCCTTTGTTTGTTTTGGTCACTACTGTACCCTAGTGCTTCAACAGTGCCTGGAGCTTGGTAGGTGCCCAGTAGGTGTGTGTTGAATGATATAATCCAAGGTCTTCTTTGAGGCCTTAAGAAATGAAGTGATTTTCTAGAAGTCACACAGCAAATTTATGGCAGAATTGAATACAGAACCTAAATCTTACAGTTCAGGTCTTTTCACTAAATCATTCCTTGGCTGTCTCCCAAGGACCAGGCCTAAGCAGAGGTGTATGTATGTGTCTAGATTACTAATTGCAATCTGAAGATATTAAGTGGAATAAAGAGAGTTGAACAATTTGCTTGTTCTGCTCCCCTGAATCTCATACTTTCACTTCACAAGTCTTTTTTCCTCTGCTGATTCTGGAGTCTGCAGGAAGGGAGGGCAGCCCTGGGTTGCTTTATGTGATCAGATTTATTTGTGGTCTTTGTGTGTCTCAGTAGAAATGGAACCCTGGGAGGCATTTTTCTTATTTTCTGTGGAGAGACTCTTCTGTTTAGGTCCCATATTATCAGAACACATACTTTTGTTCTCATTCCCAGTTCACATTAGCAAATATTAGCAGCAACCATTACTTTGGCTCTGGAGATACAAAGGTGAGTAGCACAAGGTTCCTTATCTTCGGGAGTGAACATTCTTTGGGGTGGAGGGCTGAAGAAATAATAACATCAATATAATGGGGTAAGTGCAATGGCAAAGGGAAGTTCCAAAGCTTGGGGAGTCCTGAGGGGACCTCAACACAGATATTGATGGAAGCCTCTTTAAAAGAGACCAATTTGGGAAATCACTAATTGATGGGTATCTGACTAATAGTTTTCTCATCTCTAAAATAAGTAGCATTCCATTGGCAGGCCTCATCATTTCTCTGCTTCAAGATTCTGTAGTCAGACAATAGACTAGACAGCTCTGAATGCCAGGTGCCTCCTGGTATATTCCAGGCACTGCCTGTTGCTGTGTCAAGACATGGCTGCCCTAATTTAACTTAGCAATGAGGACATGTATACTTAATGGAAAATGGCAGTGACACATTAAAATATCTCAGTTTGATTAAAAAATAATTAGTAGATGGCAATCCAACTGATTTAATTGTCAAAACTATGCAGCCACAATTAAATGACTTGAAGCATGGGGTTGCCATAAAAATATCCTGATTTTACAAATTATTGAGTGGTGCAGATCCAGGCCTTTAAATAAATGAGGTCTGGCTTAAAAGAGACCTCCCTGTAGGTCAGTGTAGGTTTTAATTAGCCTTAGAGTCAGACATGAAACATCTTGAGTAACTGTCCCTGAGTAGCTTCCTCCCACCTTTGCTTTCAGTCCTTTGAACTGCAGCGAAAATCCACACAAAACAGTCAATGAAACTAAGAGCAGATTTGTGCTTCGGGAGTCATAAGTCATCTCGGGTAATGGTGTGGTAGGAAAGTAGTTTTTGTCTCAGCCTCTTGATAATGAGTGGAAGTTACATGCCACAGGATGGCTGCCTCTGTGTTTTGCCTGCTGACAATTGAAAGGGAACACATCAACATTTACTTAACTTACTTAATGAATGTTATCATGTGGAAAGGTAAATCAATGACAGCCAAGATCAAACATACCAATCTCCTTTTGAACACACAATGCCCTCATTTATATAAATCTTTAGCTGCTTGACAGGTCCTCATTTGAACACATGCACAAGTTCTTCCATCTTAGGTGCTGGTGTCGGAATTTCAGAAACTTTTAAGCATGGGGGAACTCACCTATGAGCAAGCAGAGCTGCAGTTCCAGTGGTTTCCTAATTGGCATGTGAATTGGGCCCCAGAGCAGCCCTGGGCTGTATGCAGTGCTCGGTTCCTGCCTTCCTGACCGTCTTCTAGGCTCCCCCCACCTCCCTGAGTGACCCCCGACAGGAGCACATCTTAGCTGCATAAGTAGGCCGCTCTGGTCTTATTCTTGCAGCTCCAGTTTGAACGGTGCTTCCCCAAGGTTGTGTTTCTGCTTGTGAGTGAGTGGTGGGTGGGCTTTATCTCTGCCAGGGTTGCTGATCACGGGTACCCCCAGTCTGCCATTCATCTGTCTTCCTCCTTTGCTCACCTGTCTTCTCTCCCTCCTCAGACCTCACTCAGTGAGAAGGGATTCTGCTGGGTTCAGAGCCCAGCCAGGCCCAGTTGAAGGGAGCCACTCAGGCGAGGCTCATCTGGCTTTATCGATTCCTGCTTCTGGCTCCTTTTTTCTGTTCTAGCCACCCCTCAACCCACAAGCCTGTCCCTTCCCCCAAAGTCACAGCAGCTCTTTTTGGGGTTGAGGTTATCTTGAGCAGTAGACTGCTCAGTAGATTCCATGAGCAGATTTCCTTCTGTTGAATGAGGCATGAGGGATGCCACTGTTTGGGCCCAGCAGACCAGACCAAGCCAGGATGGAGTCACTTGTGCTAAGTGACACATCATCAAGCTGAAAATTGAAATGGGCCAGTTTTCAAAATCAGGAGACACCAGTCAGCATGAGTCAGGGTGTAAGGAAGGTCCCTTTGCTTTCCCCCTATCAGGACAGTATCTGAAATGACCAATTGCTTTTTGTTCTGTTTCCTCTTTTCTCAGCCCTTTTCTGCCAAGAAAGCTGACCACCTCTGCTCAGGTTATTAAAATTCCAATTTTATTTTATGGATAGATATGTTACTGAATTCCAGAATCACAAATAAGAGCCAATGAGGTCTCTCAGCTGTGTTTGTTGTCACTTTGCCTTTGCCACTTGCTTTGGTGGTGTTCCTCACCCTCGGGCCTTCAGAACATCTCTGAAAGCTTTTTATCGCTTTCTCTCACAGGCACTTCTAAGTGCACTGGGAGTTGTCCTTATTGCAAGATCCTCAACTTAGGCATTTGAATAAATGCTAAATAACCAGTGTTGGCGATCTATTTCGTCTTAATCTCTTAGGGTTTTAACAAATAAAGTTTGAATTGTGATAACTGAGGTTGGCTAAGTTGCTTTTATCTCTGAACACAAAAAACTTGATACCTTTCAGAGAGTGAAATAGCAATTTTATGTATTTTCTGTGTTTCTGAGGCAAGAGTTCAAGAAAATATGTGTGTGTGTGTATTCACGTGTGCACTGACAGTGCTTCTGGGTCCATGCATCTAAGATGACAACTTCTTTGTGCTTCTTTGACCTTCAACTAACTGCAACTATAATTGTGGAGGAGGGCTTTAAAATACTTTCAAATAAACAAGACCAAGTGCCTTAGAGTCTGAGGATATCTGAAAGTCTACCTAGTGGTCCATAGTCAACTCTTACAGCTCCCTGAGTCCTGAGGAGCACTGCATTGGGTGTGGTCGGTGGTCCAGCTCTACTGAAAGCCTTTAGGGTGACACACCTATTAAAATGTTTCATGCCTGGAAGCAAGGTCACCATCTTTAGTCCCCTCACTTTAAAATGTGGATTCTTGGGCCAATTCCATAAATTTCAATTCAATACATGTAGAGTAAGTCCTCAGAATTTCTTATAAGCCAGTTCTAAATTGTGAGGCCACATTGGTTTTGGAAACTAAAAGAGAAAATAGCTTCACCTTATAAAGGTTTGAACATACTTAAAGTAAGAATTTATTTATGAGCTCCATTATGCAGTATTTAGAATTCTACCATTTGAAAAATCAGCATAGACTCAGTCAACGGTGAACACATATGTATGTATATATCTGTATGTATGTGATCACCCTCTTTACAAAGAATTGTTGACTCAAATAATAATGACACTGTTAAAAAGTCAGCCTCAGCACCTCTGAACTATCTTTTGGGACCTATGAATGTCTGATGCAGATCTGAAGCTCTAGCCTGTCATATTTTCTGTATTTCACTGTGTGGTGGTAACATTTCGGCAAGGCTTATTGCATGTGGGGTATGACAATTGATGTGGGAACCACACATAAGTAGAGCATTTTCACTTCATCGCTGGCCAATTTTAGTACTCGCTGTCTGTTGATTCAGACATACATTCCTTAAAATTTGGGTGCTTTCAAAGTCTTCACTGTCTTTACACATGAAACACTTTTTCTGGGCACTCCACTCAAGCCCTGCCTTGCCCATCTGACAGTTCTTGTCCACCCACAAGCTGAGCAGCCTGCCCTCCTTCCATCTCCTCCCTGCCAGGCCAACCAGGCCTTGGATGCCTCCTCAGCACACCAAGACCAAGCAAGGCAGTGCTGGATTTTGCCCCTGTGGTTCCTACTTGTCAGTTCTACAAGCATGGTGTCCTTCAGGGTAGGGTTATGTTCCCAGCATCTGGAACATGTTCAATGAGAAACATGAAAGAATGCATTTATTTCAGGAGTCAGAATGCACCAGGGCTCAGAAGTCTGTCTGTGTAAATTCCTCAACTCTCAGTCATCTGAGTCAGTTGGGGATGTTATAACCAAGTACTGTAGAGTGGGTGTCTGAAACAATAATTCTTTCTCACAACCCTGGAGGATGAAAGTATGAGATTGGGGTGTTGCCCGTGTCTGGTTCTGGGGAGGATCTTCTCACAGATTGTAGATGTCCATCTTCTCCTTGTATCTTCTTCCTTCTCTCAGAGGTCGTCTGGCTCTTGGCATCCTCTACATTTCCCCCCTCCCCCCAGTGTATTAAAGACATTTCTGGATGGGCAAGGGAGAAAACCTGTCATTGGTTATTTTAGCCGTTCTCCTCTCTGAGGAGCTTTCCTTCCTGCTAAGTAAAAGAAACAAAAGGGCATTTAAGCATAACACAGAATTACACCAACAGAACTAATCCCGGTATAAGGGAAAGTATTTCAGCCAAACTAGGCATAGGGGAAAACATGTCCCCTTTGTGCTAATCACCACCCAACTATCTGCTACAGGCTGACCCATAGGACCTATGGCACTTCCATGGGAAGTATTAACAACCACCCAAAGTTACATTAGGTGGGAAAAGGGCTGTACTGACCTCAGACCCTTTCCAAAGAGCAGTATAATTTTAAGTAAAGATCAGGTACCCAACTGAAACAGATACAAATCCAACAAGTGAAATTCTTTTACCTTGGCCAATACCAGTATAACTGTTACCTTGAAGCCTGCTGTTCGAGATCTTTGTTGTCATAACCTTCAAAGGTTTAGAAGATGCATACTAAGCTTACCTGGGGCTTGTTATTCAGCCCAAAATAATGAAATCCTGTATCAATCTTCCCACTCTGCATAGAAACTCCAACTGCCTCTTAGGGAAATAGGACGCTGACCGCTCTTAACTGCTTCCTGCTGAAGATGGACGGTGATATGGGAAAGGCAGCTAGAGTTCCCACAGAGGAGATTGATCCAGGGTTTCTCTATTATGAAATTACCTAGGCTCCAAAAATCCTGTGAATAAAAGAAAAGTTAGTGAAAACAAATTTGTTAAGGTGCTGGTAAGGTTTCCTGCTCATATCAAGGCTTAATCCAGCGGGCTGGTAAGCACTGCTTCTCTTGCTATTCTGCAATAATATGGGCAAAACCTTGACCCCAATGCAGTGCATAACCAGGCTTCCACTTGGACATATCAGGTTTTCTATAAAAAATAGGTTGTTGTGTTGAAGAGGGTGGTGGATGAACGAGAGAGGTGCAATGGCGTTCTGCAGCTGTCTTTCCATCATTGCTGAGATTCAGAAAATTGAGCTTTTCTCCTGTCCCAATTTTCCGCAGTTATGACATTTAGGACTGTATGAACTGACCCCTTCTTTAAAGTGGCAACAAGCAAATAGCCTTGTGGAATTCTGTTCCTGTATCAGCACATGCCCGTATATATTCCTCTAAGGGAGTATTTTGTGCTCTCAAAGGTCGCAAGGCCTTTTGACACTCAGAGTTAGCATTCTCAAATGCTAAAGTTTGGAATAGCATGTCTCTGAGCTCCAGCTGGGCAACGGCCTTATTGACTGCAGTTTTTAGTTGGGCTAGAAAGTTGGTATAGGGTTTATTCCCCGACTGCATTATCTTAATAGAAGATTTAGAGATATCTCCAGGAGCCTGAACCTTTTCCCAGGCCTTAAGACAACACAGCCTTGTCTGGACTATGGCTATGTCATCGTACTGAAGTTGATTGGAAATCCCCAGCCACTGGCCAGAACCAGTGAGCTGTTCTGATGTTATAGGGACTCCTCTCTGCTGATTTTGGTGACTCATCAGGTCAGCCTCCTCCTTCCACCTGGTTTTGAACTGTAAATACTGTCCAGAGTCAAGAACAGTTCTGGCTATCAGGTCCCAGTCATAAGGTATGAGCCGCTGCTCTTGTGCAAGCCCCTGTAGCAGACCTCTAGAAAACAGGGATTGCACACCATACTGTGCTACGGCCTGTTTCAAATCTTTCATAACAGCAAAGGTGATCATATGGTGATCAAAACATGGCCCCCTTAAGGGTGTTGCAGATCAGGAGGAATATCAATGACTGTAACTGGAAAAAGCCCCAAAGTGTCTTCCCA
>CAUYPK010126782.1:0-19826 GCA_963574355.1 Loris lydekkerianus | reverse complement strand
TCCCTCCTCAGAAGCAGCATAACAAAATCCAAACTTGGCAAAGAGCCACAGTATACAAAATAATGATAAGAGGCAAAGAGCCGAAATTCATTTTGGCCAGGAGCCGCATGCGGCTCTAGCCGCGTGTTCGCCACCCCTGCTCTAGACCTAAGACCTCTAGATAAAAGAGCTCACGTGGAGACTCCAGAGGGAGTTCTTCAGTTCTTTCCCCCTTCCAAAAGCTCTGGTGCTTTTCTGTATTCCTTTCTAACTTCTAATAAAAGTCCTATCTTACCACTGATCTGTGGTCCGTGGGTTCATTCTTGAATCCCAGAGACCAGGAAGCTGCCAGAGAGCGTAGGTGCTGCTGCACAGTGGCGCTGCCGCATGGTACAGGAAGCTGCCGGAGAGGGCAGGAACTGCACTAGGCCACTGTTTTTAAGCCATTTTTTATCTCAACTTGAACCTATAGTTAAACTTCCATAGAACACTTAAACTATGTTGATCAAAAAAATAAAAAAATAAAAGTAAAGGAAGAATACACTTACTGTGTTTTGAACTTATTTCAACAATAAATTAATGATTTTTAAACATTTTCAGGGCATATCAGTGTGTTGTGGCACACCAGTTAAAATCTCAAAAAGAGGGAGCTCACCCTGAGTTCCACATCCCCTGAGCCATAAGCAGCTGCAGCATGGTGCTATTTTTGAGAACCTAACCCCATCAGACTGCATCTGGCCCTGGGGCCCAAAAGGTCCATCATCTCTATACCCCTAGAGTGTCACTGAATCACCTGCCTACAGCTGTTGCTGCTACTGGCTGTGGCTGCTAGGGCCAAGGTGTGAATTGCTGTCAACATCCCCACCAGACACAGCAATGGGACCACCAGAATATACAAGCTACTTGAGGACAAGCTACTTGGCCCATAGTGGCCACAAGGAGCTAAAGACCAAGCCTGTTAGCTGCCTGTTTACGGCTGCTGCTACTCAAATTAACCACACTCTCCCCAACAGAGAGCCACAATCCAGTGACTGTTGGCCCAAATCCAAGCATTCTGCTTGGTGGTGGAGATAAGTTATCCTGTCTACCACAGCCAGGAAATGCATGCTCCACCAGGGGCCCAAGGACAGGCTTGCCTGACCCAGCTGTGCACTCCACTGTGTATAAGCATGCCATCAAGGGGAAGGGGCATTTCCTGCCTAAGTCTCACCATTGGTACCTGAGCTCTCTTCCTGACGGCCTAGTAACAGGCCAACCAAACCGGCTGTACACTACCATCACAGCTGGTGCATTCCTGGATGTACCATTTATATGTAGACCTAGGGATGGGTCTACACAACCTACTGCAACCATAGGATTGGGTCATCTCCAACATAACACTGAACACTTGGGAACCATAGTTACTGCCACTGCCATTGTCACGCTTGCTGCCCAGGGCCCCAAGGACCCATCAATCTATCTGTCCACCTACGGCTATGACTAGCACCTAAGCAAGCTGCCTGAAAGTCCAAAAATCAGCCCACCTGGACTCACTAATGCTGTTGTCAGCATATACCACCAGGAGGGCCAAGGACAGGCACATTTAACCTGAACTACCTGATGTTCCAGTTCTCAGCAAAACTTCACCAAAGCCTCTACCAACAACCATGCTCTAAGACACTGAGGATATCACAGACACCTCTGACACTGTTTCTAGTCAAAAAAAAAAAAAAAAAAAATCACATAGAGATCACACTACTGCTTGTACATTTTCAAAACCAAGTATCCTTTATACCACAGATACATTGTCAAGAAAATGCCCTCCTCTATAAAAGAAAATTCAAAGAATTGGAAGAAAGTACTGTAGCAGATGTACAGATATCAATATAAGAACATAAAAAATATAAAAAACTAGGAAATATGACACAATAATTCCCTATCAAAAGATTACATAAAATAATTATGAACTCCTAGAAAAAGAATTCAAAATAATGATAGTAAAGAAGCTCAGTCAGGTATATGGTAACTCAGAAAAATAACACAAAGAATTGAGAAAAATAACTCAGGATATGAATGAGACATTTATCTAAGTGATATCATAAATAAAGAACCAAAAAGAATTTGTAGAACTGAAGAATTCCTTAAATGAAATAAAAAAAAAAAAATATATATATATATTCAAAAGTTTCAACAATACACTATATCAAATAGAAGGATAAATTCTGGAACTTGAAAACAGGTCTTTTGAAACAACCCAATTAGGTGAAAATAAATTTAATTAAAAAAATGCGCAAAGCTTTTGTGACAGATGGAACATGATAAACAATCAAATGTTTGAGTTATTGGGGTCCCAGAGGCAAACAGAGAATGAAAGAATTAGAAAATCCATTTAACAAAATAACATTTGAAAGCCTCCCAAGTTTTATAGGAAGCTCAGAGAATCCCAAAGAGATACAATTCAAAAAAGTCTGCTCCATAGCACATTATACTCCCATTGTCAAAAGTTAAAGACAGAGAAGTCTAAAAACAGAAAGAAAGAAGTGTCTAGTCTCTTATAAAGGAGGTCCCATCAGGCTAATGGTGGATTTCTCAGCAGAAACTTATAGGTTGGGAGAGAATGGGATGACATATTCAAAGAGCTGAAAGAAAGAAATCCTGTAAAAGACACCATACCCAGGAAAATTGTATTTCTTAAGTGAAGGAAAAATAAAGTCTTTTCTTTTAAGCAAAAGCTGAGAGACTTTATCAACATATGATCAGTCCTATAAGAAATATAAGGAAGCCCTATACTTGGTAGTGAAAAGACATCTACCATTGTGAAAAGACATCTACCATTATGAAAACACACTGAAGTATAAAAAACCACTAGTAGAGCAAACACAAAAATAAGAAAGAGTAAAGACTCAACTTTTACCACTACAAAGAACCACCAAACCACAATAATAAACAACAAAAGAGAAACAAACAAAGGAGATATAAACAGAAGTCTATTAATAAAATAGTAGGAATAAACTGTCACATATTAATAATAAATTTGAATGTAAACAGATTAGATAGTCCAATTAAAAGATAGAGACTAGCTGAATGGATTCAAAAACAAGACCCAACAATATGCTGCCTATAAGAATTTCATCTCATCTGTAAAGACTTTATAGACTAAAAGTAAAGGGATAGAAAAAGATACTCAATGTAAGCAAAAGGAAAAGAGTGCAGGAATAGTTACATTTATATTAGATAAAACAGAATTTAGGTTAGGAGCAGTAGCTTACACTTGTAATCTGAGCACTTTTAGAGGGCAATATGGGAAAATCACTTGATGCCAGAAGTTTGAGGCCAGCTACCCCGAGACCCTGTCTTTATAAAAAATAAACAAAACAAACAAACTACCCCTCCCCCCCCAGAATTAGTGAAACATGGTGATACATGCCTATAGTCCTAGCTACTATAGACACTGAGTGGGGAGGATTGCTTGAAGCCAAAAGTTTGAGGTTGCAGTGAGTTATGAGTGAGCCACCGAATTCTAGCTTGGGTGACAGAGTGAGACCCTGTCACTATCACAAGAAGAAAAATTTAAGTTTTCTTCTTCTAATGATGAAGAGGATCATTATAGGTATAATGATAAAATGGTCAACTCAGGAAGAGAGAAAAACAATTCTATTAATATATATGTACTTCTTAACACTGAAGTACGCAGATATATAAAAAATTTTTATTAGATATAAAGGAAGAGACAGACTTAAAGTACAATAATAGCCTGAGGCTTCAATAGTACTCTCAATATAAGACACATCATCTAGACAGAAAATTTACAAAGAAACATTAAATTTAAACCACAATTTCAACTTATAGAATTAGCATTCTGCACTTTCTAGGCAAATGGACCAAAAAGAAATTAGGGAACATTTCATCCAACAGCTATGGAATGTACATCGTTCTCATCAGCACACAGAACATTCCCTAGGACAGACCATATGTTGAGGCACAAAAATAAGTCTCAACACATTTTTAAAAAATGTCGAAATCATATCAAGTATTTCCTTAGATCACAACCGAATAAAACTAGAAATCAATAACAAACTAAAAATAATAACAAATCAACAATCAAATCAGAGCAGAACTAAATGAAATAGAGACCAAGAAAACAATACAAGGGATCACTGAAACAATAACTTGTTTGTTTTTTTTTTAAGATAAATAAACCACAAGCCATACTAAAGAAAAATAAAAGAGTGAAGTCCCAAATAATAAAATCACAGAAAGCAAAAAGGAGACATTACAAGTGATGCCACATACAACAAAAGATCATCAGAGATGGTCATGCACAATATACTAACAAACGGGGAAACCTAGAAGAAACATATAACTTCCTGGACACATACTACATACAACCTATCAGGATTGAATCAGAAAAAACTAGGAAACATGGAAAGAAAGACAGTAAGTAATAAGATTGAGTCAGTAATAAAATCTCCCAATAAAGAGAATCCTGGGGCTGAGTGACGGCTTCATGGCCAAATTTTACTGAACTTGACAAAGAAGGACTCACACCAGTTAGTTCTCTTCAAACTATTTCAAAAAAATCAAAGAAGAGGGAATTCTCCCCAACTTATTTTATAAGACCAGTATTACCCTGATACCAAAACACAACAAAAAAAGAAAACTACAGGCCAACATACTTAATGAATGTAGATGTAAACGCCCTCAACAAAATATTAGAAACCCATATTTAAGAACACATTCAAAGACAATATGCTACAACAACATGAAATTTATCCCAGAGAAGCAAAAATAGTTAAAGGTTATAGATGACAAACCGACAGCTAACATCATAGTGAATGGGGGAAAGTTGAAAGCCAGTCATCCAAAAACTGGCACAAGACAATGACACCTACTTCTCACTACTACTCAAAACAGGACTGGCAGTCCTAGCCAGAGCAATCAGACAAGAGAAAGAAAGAAAAGGGATCTAAGTTGGAAAAGAGAAGTCAAATTGTTCCTCTTTGAAGATGATATGATCTTATGTTTTGAAAAACTAAGACTCTGCCACAAAACTCTTAGGGCTGATATACAAATTTTATAAAGTTACAGAATACAAAATCAACATACAAAAATCAGTAGTGTTTCTATACACCAGTAATGAACTAGTAAGAAAAAAATTCAAGAAAGCAATCCCATTTACAATAGGTAGGAGAAAAATAATGTAGAATTAAATCTTACCAAAGAGGTGAAGGACCTCGACAAGGAAAACGGCCAATGCTGAAGAAACAGGAGGATACAGACAAAGGGAAAGACACGCTGTGCTCATGAACTGGAAGAGTCAGTACTGTTACCAAGACCACATTACCCAAAGCCATCCTACAGATTTAAAGTGAGTCCTATCATGTCAATGTCATCTTTCACAGATACAGAAAAAACAATCATGAATTTCACACAGAACAACAAAAACAGCAGCCCTAATAGTCAAAGCAATCCTAAACAAAAGAAAAAAGCTGGAGGCACCATAGTATTGACTTTAAAATATATTAAAAGACTGTAGTAACCAAAACAGCAAGGTATTGGGATAAAAACAGATAGATACACAGACAAATGAAACAGAATAGAGAACCCAGAAATAAATTCACATTATTTACAGCCAACCAATTTTTGAAAACATTGCCAAGAATATACATGGGGAAAGGACACCTTCTTTAATAAATGGTGCTGGGAAAACTGGACATCCATGTGTCAAAGAATGAAACTGGACCCTCATCTCTCACCATACACAAAAACCAACTCAATAGAGCTTAAGGACTTAGAGGTAAGACAGTAACACTATACAACTACTAGATAAGAACACAGAGAAAACACTTTGGGACGCAGGTCTAGGCAAAGATTTTCTGGCTAAGACTTCAAAAGTACAGGCAACTAAATTAGAAATAGCCAAACAGGACTATGCTAAACTAAAGAGCTTTAGTGCAATGAAGGCAGCAATCAAAAAGAGAGTGAAGAGAAAATCTATTGACTGGGATAATGTATTTGACAACTATTCATCTTACAGGGGGCTAATATTCAGAATATATTTAAGGAACTCAAACCTTTAAAACAAAACAAACAAACAAAAAAAACCCCCTATTAAAAAGTAAGCAAAGGGTATGAATTGACATAGAGATGGCCAACAAGCATTATGAGAAAATGTTTAAGATTACTAATTGCCATGGAAATGCAACTCAAATCCACAACAGATATCATCTTATTAGAATAGCTATTATTTATTACTTTATATAGGTATTTTTAGAAAAAAAATATTTATTATTTTATTTGTTATTGTGGAGATGGGGCTTGCAAAGTTACACAGGCTGGTCTTGAATTTCTAGCCTCAAGCTATTCTCCTGCCTTGGTCTTTCAAAGGTTTGCAATTACAGGCATGAGCCACAATGCCCAGCCTTAGAATGGCTATTATTAAAAAGACGCCCAAATAAAAAAATGCTGGTGAGGATGCAGAGAAAACAGAATTCCTACACACTTTGTGGAAGTGTAAACTAGGACAGTCCCTATGGGAAACAGTGTGGTGATTTCTCAAAAAACTCAAAATGAAATGACCGTACAATCCAGAGATCCCATTACTGGGTATTTATCCAAAGGAAAAAAATCACTGTATCAAAGGGATACCTGCATCCCCATGTTATTGCAGCACTATTCACAATAGCCAAGATACAGAACCAAGGACAGATTAGGTAAAGGCAGCGCAGTATATATACATGATGAAATACGTAGCCATAAAAAAGAATAGAATCATTTCATTCACATCCAACAAGGATGAAATTGGAGGTCATGACATTAAGCAAAATAAGCCAAGTACAGAAGACAAATACCGCCTGTATTCACTCGTATGTGGAAGTCAAAAAAGTTAACCTCGTGGAGGTAGAGTGGAATGACGGCAGAGGTGGAAAGGCTGTGTGTGGCGGGTCACGGGATGAAGAGGCTGGTTAGTGGGTACAAATAAGCCGTTAGTTAGAAGGAATAAGTTCTACCATTAGATAGCAGAGTAGGGTGACTACAGTTAACAATGTATTGTATATTTCAATATAACTAGAAGAGAGGACTTGAAATTTTCCCAGGACATGGAAATGATAAACACTCGAGGTGAGGGAATGGTGGACACCCGAAATATCCTGACTTGATCATTATACATTTTATGCATATAATAAAATATTATATGTGCCTCATCAATATATGAAAATATTGTATATCAATAAAAGTATGTATTAATCAAATGTTTGTTAGTAGTAAAGCTTCTGGCCAGGCTATTATTAGTTAAGTTTTTGGGGTGTAAAAGTTATAAATGGATTTTCAAATCCACAGGGTAGCTGGTGCTCTTATCCCCTGTGTCATTCAGAGGTCAACTAGAGACAGACAAAACAGCCTCATACTGGTAGAAGATGCTGCTAAAATCTTTCTACAGTTTCTTGGCTCTACTAAGTCTCATGCTGAAATCTAATCCCCAGTGTTACAGGTGGGGCCTACAGGGTGGTGTCTGGATACTGGTGAAAGGTCCTTCATGAAAGCCTTGATCCCATTCTCAAGGGAGTGAGTTCTTATTCTTCTGCAAGAACAGGTTGTTGAAAAGAGCCTGGCATCTCTCTCACTTCCCTCTCCTCTCCTCTGTACCCATGTGGTATCTACACCCTGGTTCCCCTCCCCCTTTCACTGTAAGTGGAAGCAATCCGAGGCCCTCACCAGGTGCTGATGTAGGTGCCATAATTCTTGTATAGCCTGCAGGGCCATGGGACAAATAATTTTCTCAGTTACTCATTTAATCAACAGTAACAGACTAAGACAGATACCATCAAAGGCATCTAGAGAGGAGATATCGATGCCTGGCTTCAAAGCTTTAAAGGGCAGGCTGACTCGTGTTAGGGGCGAATGGAGCTGGTGACTTTAAATTGAAGCTATTGCTCAATTACCATTCCAAAAGTGCTAGGACCCTCAAGCTTTATGCCTGTACTCTATAAATAGAACTACAAGGCCTGAGTGATAGCACATCAGTTTACAGATTATTACTGAATATAAGCTTGTTATTGAGACCTATTGCTTAGACAAAGAGATTCCTTTGAAAATATTCCTACTCACTGACATACCTGGTCACACAAGAGCTCTGATAGGGATGTACAAGGAGATTAATGTTTTCACAATTAGCCTAGAACTGATAGAGATGTACAAGGAGATTAATGTTTTCGTGTCTGTTAATACAACATCCACTCTACAGCCCATGGATCAAGCAGACATTCTAGTTGGCTGTGGTGGATCATGCCTATAATCCTAGCACTGTGGGAAGCCGAGGCGGGTGGACAGCCTGAGCTCACAGGTTCAAGACCAGCGTAAGCTAGAGTGAGACCCTGTTTCTAAAAAATAGCCAGGCGTTGTGGTGGGTACCTGTAGTTCCAGCTACTTGGGAGCCTGAGGCAAGAGAAATGGTTGAGCCTAGGAGTTTGAGGTTGCTGTGAGCTGTGATGCACAGCACTCTACTAAGGGCGATAAAATAAGATTCTGTCTCAAAAAACAAAAAACAAAAAAAAGGGGAGTCATTCAAGGAATGGGAAACCTGAGGCCCCTCAATGGAATCCAAACTTCACAGAACAAAGCCCTCTATTAAAAGGATTTGTTCTGTGAAATTTGGATTCAGTCAAAAGGCTACTCAAGGATCCAGAAGTTCACATGCATTCCCAGGGCCACAGGTTTCCCATCTGTTTGTATGAAAACCTTCTGAGAAGGATTCATCAGATGTCATTACGAACATTAATGATTCATGGAAGGTAAGAAAATATCGATAGTAAGAGAAGTTTGGAAGAAGTGAATTCCAATCCTCATGATTGAGTGAATTATGGTTTCAGTGGAGGAAGTGAAGGCAGATGTGTTGGAAATAGAGAACTGAAATTAGAAGTGGAGATAGACCCAGGAAGGCTGGTGCCTGGCTGGCAGAGGTCTAAGTGGGCCTCTCACGTGGGCAGAGGTCATGCCTTTGTTTGGCAGAGATGGGACGATTAGAATCATTAACTATAGTTGAACTACAATAGCCTAGAACTGAGGCCCCACCCCCTTTAAAAGTTCTGTTATTTCTGCTTTGTTATTTCTCTTCCCTTCTGCTCAAAAAAAAAAAAAAAAAGAAAAGAAAAAACACAACAACAACAACAACAAAATCCCAAACCAAACAGTAGAGGATGTTACTAAATTGTTACAATCCCATGATAAAACTGAATAGTTTGGAGGCCACGGCAGGTGGATTGCCTAAACTCACGGGTTCAAGTCCAGCCTGAGCAAGAGAAAGACCCTGTCTCTAAAATTAGCTGGGTGTTGTGGTGGGCACCTACAGTAGCAGCTACTCGGGAGGCTGAGGCAAGAGAATTGCTTGAGCCCAAGAATTGGAGGTTGCTGTGAACTATGACGCCAGGGGACTCTACTTAGGGTGACAAAGCAAGACTCTGTCTCAAACAAACAAACAAACTTCAATAGGTGAGGACTTGCTTCTAATGGATGAATAAAGAAAGTGGTTTCTTAAAATGGAATCTATGCCTGGTGAAGATGCTGCAACATTATGGAAATGACAACAAAGGATTTAGGATATTTCATAAACTTACATAATAAACCAGTGGCAGGGTTTGAGAAAACTGACTCCAGTTCTGAAAGAAGTTTTACTGTGGATGCAATGCTATCAAATACTACTACAGAGAAGTCCTTTGTAAAAGGAGATTCAATCAACTTCATTGTTGTCTTATTTGAAGAAATTATCACAGTGACCTCAACCATCAGCAGCCACCAGTCTGATCAGTCCACAGCTATGGACACTGTGGCTAGACCCTCTACCAGAAAAAGATGAAGACTGGCTGAAGGCTCAGATCATCAACAGAGGTTTTCTCGTCTCTCATTCTTTCTCAGTCTGTAAGTATTTATTTACAGATCACTTTTATGTATCAGGCACTCTAATATAGAACTAGAACTTTAACTCCTAAAGAATGTAACATTCAGGCACTAAAATAAAAAATTAAATATATACTAATGCAAGACTATGAACTAAATAAGAGTGTTACAGAAGCACAGAGAAGGAAGAAACTTAATCAAATGTTCTAATACTTAAATTTAGTTGACCTGGAAAGTTATCTAGTCAAAGATTTCAAGTAAAAAAAAAATTAAATAGACAGTCAGAAATTTTGATGTGATCACATGGAATTATAATATAAGTCAGCCGATGTATGGTTTATTTATTTTCGTTTTTGTTATATTGATTTTTATCTAGGATAATCATTAAGGTATTCTGTACTCAACCGAACTGGCAGGCTAAGATAAAAATGCCTGATTTCAATGTATGCCAGAATTCCCTTAACATAACAATAAACAAGCCACCTTGGATGGCTTGAGCAGAGGGTTAAATAGTGGATCTTCCTTACTAATGCTTTCTAACTCTAGTATCTGGAATAAATAAAAACATACTGAACTGAGTTAATATATTACATTTTAGGTATAATTTAGATATTTTTGGATTTTTATGTGTATCATTAGTTAAGTTACCTCATTTGGGAAACATGTAGCAAAGAATAACTTAATAACAACTAACACTTGCATTTGCATAGTTTTAATTTTCACATCCTATCTAAGAGGATGGTACTGTGAATTAATATTAATAATAAAATCATTTAAAGAACTACTTTAAAATATCTGGAGTGCAGATTGTTTCAAGAAAACAATATTACTGTTTATAAAGGTAAAGGAATTTATAATAAATAGCCAGAATAAAAACAAGTAATTTTCAGTTTCAGGAAGATAAATGAAATTGTAATTTCAAAATGGAAACCATTTTATGGGCATGGTAATGCAAAGTACTCTGCACTTAAATGTCCCTTAAACTATTAATACTTGGAACCAATATTCACGTAACTCTGATTATGAGACCATCAAATTCACTGAAAGGTGAACATTTTTATGATCCATCAGTTATCATCTATTAATGAATGATCCTAAAGAAGTTATTAACAAGTTATTTTTCTAATTGTCCTCTTCATATGTGTATTAACTTACTTCTTGGCAACGTATATTAAGGTACCCCAAAATACTAAACTTACTTTGTTGGATAAATCTAGTATACAACTTTAAAAAATGCTTATGTGATAGTTTACATTTGGCATATTTTATTGCCTAGGCTTCAAAAGTCTGTCTTCATCCAAAAACCAGTTGTATTTAATTTTTAAAATTTCTGTTAAAATTCAAAATTGGCATAAAATTTCTATTCACGTAATACCCTATTCCCTAGTTCTGAACAGTATCTTTATCAATACAGGGTTTGACAATTGATGACCTAGTATGCAGGGAGAGGGAAGGAGGGAGGGTGTGGGGGGGGCCACAGGGTGTGACACACCCCCACCTAATGGGACACAATTATAAGAGGAACTTTACCTAACAAATGCAAACAGTATAAACTAGTTCTTTGTACCCTTAATGAATCCCAACAATAAAAAATAAAAAAATAACCGTGTTTGACTATAATTTGGTAACTACTTATTAAATAATGATAAAAGAAAAGAAAAGCTCTTGGAATAAAACATTTCCTAACAGTATCCACAATGAGATATTGTTACACGGTTTGGAGCTTATAGCTTTAATCATATGAATAAAATTTTTAGGGCTTATATCAACTTGAAAGAAGAACAAAATATTCTTGGGGCTCAATTGTCTAAACCTAAAGTAAAATAGTTGACCATTTATATACTGACACTCTTCAATCCTATGCTCATGGACAATGTTTTTTAACTTGATGTTAGTGGTCTAAAATTAAATCAGCAAAGACACCTAATCTGTCTTATTTTTCTGTGCCATAGTAATAAATATTCTTCTTTTCTGACAGGTTTCAGACCTTCATTTTCTTAGGTTTTCACTTGGGTAGCTACTACAAATCCTTGTAAGGGTCTTTACAGTTAAGCTATATGCATTTCTATACTAATCTCTATATAAAACATAAATTCTATGTTTTTTTTTCAAATTTCACATTATACAGTATACTTTTGGTGTTTATAATTTATCACTATCATGCAAATTACCAAATCCCATTCAAAAAGAGGAACAGAGATTGTACCTCACACCAAACTAACCTGTCAAAAAAGTTTTTTGTTTTTTTTTTTTTAAATAAATGAAAAGGGGTAGGGAGCAAATATAACCTGCAATACAACCATTTTATCTTACTAATCTATTAACTAAGCAATGACAGTATTCATAACATTTACTTTGAGGATGTTGAACCAAAGGTGTATTTTCTTTTTCTTTTTATAATGCTATCCTTTAGATATGATAAAGTTATTTTTTTTTAAGCTTTACAGACATGGGTTCTGGAATACAGTATAGTGAGGATTGATTGCTAAATCTTCTTAGTTTCTTCCTTAATTTTCCCTAGTGCTGTGTGTTAATTTTTTTTTTCTTGAGTGTCCTAATAGCCTCAGTTTTTTTTTTTTTTCTTGAATGCCTCAGTTGTTGCTTACAAGGGGTGGAAGTAAGAGTAGGGAGGGAGGAAGAACCTACTAAAGTTAAAAAAAAATTAAGTTTGAGGAAGTATAATCACAATTATTACAAAGAGTGAATTAGTAAAAATTAACACTAGAGATATAATGCAATAATAATAATAATACTATATTAAATACCCCTGCAAAAAACCCTTTATCATTTTTATAATCTTAAGGGTACTAAAAATTTTAAAGAGTTTTTGAACAATCCAGTCACAACATGCATGTTATATTTTTTCTTTTAATAACCTGACCCTTAGATACCGTAAATACTATCAGAAAATACAATATGAATTATAACAAATAATTTTCTAGTAAGCATCATTTGTTAGAAAAGGAGCTGGTAGAATGTTTCTTTGATATTGTTTACTAGGTCATATTTTTTCCATCACATTGTTAATTCCTAAGGCTGAAACAATCATTACATTTTGATGTTCATCTGTTTTATTGAACTACCCACAGGGAGATTTATGGGAATGCTATCATGTCAAGGTCTGAAGATTAAGTGAACAGTGATGACAGTAAACAAGCCATTTCTCTATATTCCAAAGGGTTTAACTCAGTTACTTAAAATGCCATAAACATAAATAGTCTTCTCTTCTTACAATGCATCCCTGACAGATGACTTCAAAATACAGCACTCCAGGGCAATGGCACTTTCCAAGTAAACAGGCAACCCTTATTATTGACAAATAACACTTTACTACTTGTGAGCACAAATATCAAAACATGCCTCCCAATCTAATGCATGCAATGTTAGACTGCATATTCTATAATATGCATATGCAATATCACTGTAAACTAATTTACTCATTTCATCTACAAAAACAAAAATATGTACAGTTAAATCAAGAGGATATGTTTTAAAGAAAAAAAAACCTCTAGGAATTCAAATTCAGAAACCTTTTAACATGTCTTCTCATAATTTTCAGAAATGTAATGAGTTGAGCATAATGCTTTAGGGAACATAGTGATATTTAAATAAAAATGTATAAAACAAAAAGTAAGCTTAGAAAACAAAATCACAGCAAACGAATCCTGAGATTTATCTCACCAGGTTAATGATGTAGCTTCAATGATTCCAGCAAAAATGCCTTAGAGTCTGACAAGATACCAGATGTTACTTCTTGAAAAGCATTTTCTACAGTGTGGTGAATGCTTTATTTTAATTAGCAGCCAAAGAATGGACAAAGGGACTGTGAGAACCTCAATTTGACTCTAGGCACTTGTTGCAAACGTTCAAAACTTTTAAACTTTATGCCATTTGTAAGCCAAGGAGAAGTTTCATTTATGTGGGGGAATCCAAAAAATTAATTCTTATTTTAAAAGTAATGACTTTTTTGTGGCTGCAAAAGTAGTCTAATATTTGTGGGATTTGCTATTTTTATCTCTATATTGATATTCTTCATTATCATCATTTGTGTGCTTTATGTAATTCTAACTTTATGTATTATGTATTTTAAATGAGAGATTTATTTAAAAGAATTATCTTAATTAAAAAAAAAATCTACAAATTGTGGAGGAAAAAAGCAGTGCAAACGATGCTGGCAATCAATTGGCTCGTGGTGGTGTCAGCCTGATCACTCTCACATCCAGATAGACACGTTTGATCTTGACCAATACAATCTCTATTCCTCTACCTCTCTTGTTCTTTCAAATGACTCTTAACAATGCAATCCTATCCTGTATAAAAATCCTATCAGAAAAAATGAATTTTGACAGCTTTTAAAGCTCTGTCATCCTATAATACACTTCCTACTCCTCTTCATTTGTATCTGCATTTTATTTTGTTTTAAGGAAGATTAACTTCAAGATTCCTCCACTCATTTGGCATCCTGTCAGCCTCCCATGTCATCCCTCTTATTCACAGAAGACTTAGAAGAAGCCGGCAATCTTTCTTTCCAGCTCAAATACTGAAATTACCTTGGTGATTAATTCAACGGAAGTCCCAAAGTAAGATTTCATCCTTCCAGCTTCCTGATCTCCTGATGACCATCATCTTCCACTTCAGTGCTGTCATGACCACACTATGCATTTCTTAATCTTGTATCAATAGCTGTACTTTTTCAATCCTAAATTCAAACTTTCTACAACTTCCTATCCTTTCACCTTACTGTTGGTTTTCCTGACCCCTCTGTTTCCTATCCTTTTTGCTTGCCTTCTTTGTATCAGACTACACACTCTATTACTTCAACCCCTATTGCAATTGTATCTTAATATCCTTGCTCCTTTGCCTTGATGACCCCACCCAGCAAGTCTCAGCCCCGGAAGGGTCCACCTTCTGACTATTGACACTGCTTGGAAGAAGATAGCATATACCCCAGAGGTACTGCTAACAGAGCCTGCTGAAGGACGATCTGTGTACCTGGGTTGGATGTGAAGAAGAAGGATGAAGAAAAGAAGTAAATTCAAGAATGTTTTCCAGATGAATTTTACTGGGAAGTTTGTTGGGGGACAGAGACACATGTCTTGGACAGACCTGAGAAGGTTATCGTATGTGTAAGTAGTGACCTCATGTCACAGAGAACTTCATTTTCAACTTCTTGGGAGATATTTCCACTAGAACAGTGGTTCTCAACCTTCCTAATGCCTCTTAATGCTGCGACCCTTTAATATAGTTCCTCATGTTATAGTGACCCCCAACCATAAAATTATTTTTGTTGCTACTACATAACTGTAATTTTGCTACTGTTGTGAATCATAATGTAAATATCTGATATGCAGGATTTATTTTCATTGTTACAAAGGGGTCATGTCCCACATGTTGAGAATCACTGCACTAGAACATGTTGCAGGCAAAGGAAAGTCAAAATCACCATGCCCCCCTCTACACCAGTACCTTCAGCATTTTTTAATTCTAAGAATGGTATCATCATTCACTCAGGGAGGACTGATAGCAACATGAACAACATTCTTGATAATCTCCTGTTTATTCATTCAGTAAGTCAATGATTTTAACTTTAGATTAATGTTTTCTATGAGAGCAATTATAATTGATTAATTAATCAATCTCAGTAAGAACATGATGAGGAGACTCCATCTTTACCAAAGGTTAAAAAACCCAAGCCGGGAAAAACCTGTCTCATGGTTATAAGTAGCTTTGAATCAGACAGATGTCTTAGAATAGTTCTAGAAGGGTTTGGGCCAGGGAGTCCAAATAGATTAAAAAAGAAAAAAAAAAAAAAAAAAAACAAGTAAAATTTTCATCCCACCTTACACCAACACCTCAGAATAAGCAGGCTCTTGAAGCCGGGAGACTTGAGACATTCCTTCCTGTCTCAGCAGATGCAAGATGCCTTGTTCTTATCCTCATTCTATGCTAGGAGAGGATGGGCTGGGCGCAGTGGCTCACACCTGTAATCCTAGCCCTCTGGGAGGCTGAAGCAGGTGGACTGCCTGAGTTAGGGGTTTGAGACCAGCCTGAGCATGAGTGAGATCTAGTCTCTACTAAAAATAGAGAACTTAGCCTGGAGTTGTGGCATGTGCCTGTAGTCCCAGCTACTTGGGAGGCTAAATCAAGAAGAATGCTTGAGCCCAGGAGTTTGAAGCTGCTGTGAACTATGATGTCACAGAATAAGCCACTGTCTCAAAATAAATAAATAAATAAATAGAAGCAAGGATGAACCTGAAGGCTTTTTTGCTTTTTTGGAGTAAGGCGATTTGAAGTAAGCAGTTTAGTCCAAGGCTGAGAGAGTAGTATAAGAAAGTGATGGAGTATATTTTCTCTCAATGAAATGGCAGGAACATCCTAGGCATCACGCTCCTTGCCTCAAAACTAATGTCACATTTTGACCAGAAACAGACCTACCTGCAAGCAAATTAAAAAAAAAAAAAATTCCTAGAGTTCAGAGTGAAATGAGAATTTTAGGGCTTTCCACGAGTAAAATTACTAGAATCTCTGTTATTCCTGGAGTGTGTATGTGCAAAGGCCTATAAATATCTGGGACTAAATTTTCCATCAGCTGCATGGAGGGGACTCACACAAATCAAATTGGTTTTAAATAAATACCCAAGTACGGAAGCTGCAGTTCTTATACATTATAGAAGGCAATGGCGAATGTGTGAAGGTAAAGGAAACAGAGTGGGACCAAGGAAGTGAAAGGGAGTATGTCTGCATAAGGGTATTTCAAATCCAGAATTTATTTTCAAAGCCACACAATTTTCACTTTACAGCTCTACCTGGTCATTGCTTACCTTAGATTTCATTGTATACTGTATGCCATTTAAAATTATTCTATGCTTATATTGCTTATTATGTTAATTTAAGTTATTATTTGACTTTAAATTTTGAAGACAGTGAGTATAAGAACTCCTATTTTGGAAATATAGAATATCAGGTTGAAATGCAAAAAGCATGTTTCATCACGTGAAACTGGCATGTTCATTTACATAGCTCTCATGGAACTGTAACAGCACTCTGAAGCCTCATACCTGTTAACAAAATATGGGCTATGACAGAAATATATTTATTTCTAAGTAGTTTCTTTTTATTGTTGGGGGAGTCTTATGAGATCTCATAGCACTTCTGAGATCACACATTGGACAATGCCCAGTCTTATGAAATCAACATACTTAAGCAATTCGGTTTATGACAACTATATTCACTGAGTATAGTGCACATTCCTAATTAAAATCTTGACATTTTAAACTACTTGAATATTGTTGGGGGAAAGGTATTTTACCCCCTTGAATAATGCATAATCTTTATTATAGAATGAGACATTTACACAAATCTAGTAAAAACTAACCCATTTACAGGTATTAGTTGGAGGAAAAGTTAATTCAATGTATGTTCCTTAAATTATATGACCAACATTCCAGTGTTTGCATAGAACTAATGTATAATCTGAGCTTTAAAATCATAATTAAATAATATTTTATGGAAATTCTTCATAATAAAATCTTAATGCATAGATTGATAAATATCAGTGTTAACAGCTGAAGAATCATCTATACAGACTAAAATTTTTTTTTTCTTGGTAAAATGGCCAAGTAGAAAATTAGTATTCAATCCCCACACTTAGGAAGTTACTGGAAGAGACAAGCACATTCACATGGCTATGAAGCACAAGATGCCATATCCTAGATAATTTCAACAGAGACAATAACAACAAAATACGAGGAAGCAGGGTAGAAAAGATAGAGATAGCCATGAACGCTGTAGAGAGAGGGGACATTAGGACTCAGCATTTCCCCATTTGTCCCAGTCTTCCTGTAGCAGCCAGACAGATCTTTTAAAAACATAAATCAGATCATTCTACCTTTCTGTTCAAAATCCTTGACTGTTTCTCATGCCACTTAGGATGAAGTCACAAATCCTTAACATGAACTCTAAGGCTTTCAATCATCCCCTCATATGTTATTCTCCAGCCTCCTCTCAAGCCTCTGTCTTCACTGTTTCTTAAGCTCTAAGCATACAAGCCTACTTTCTGTTCTTTTTATTATTTTAGGGTCAGAGACTTTGTAATATTTTTCTCCTGAATGGTTTAAAGCTCAGCCTATGCTAACAATACCTCATTTATCCCTTCAGATTTTAGCTCAGAGCTTCTTCAAAGAAGTCTTCCCTGACTCCTAATCTAAAATAAAGCTCTTATATGCTCCTTCAAAGTACATTTCCTTTCCAGCGTTTGCCACAGTTTGTATTTATATATTTTGCTTCCACAATTATTTCTTTAATCAGTCCCTTCTACTGGGCTTTAAACTCAGTTGGGTCGGAAGCAAGTCTGTTTTGCTTACCATTACACCAGCACAAATAGGAGCTCCAGAGTTACCTGCTCATGGAATGAATAAAACACATAAATTATAACTGTATTGCAAATTAAAGGGTGATTTAGTGGCATGGGAAATTTTTTTTAAAGGCTCTTTGCAAAGAGTAGACTATTAAAAAAAGAGATTAACAAGTATTAGATATCTATTATGTGTCAGATATCTGGTTAATCATGTTGCATACAATATCTCATTTTTCCATTAAAATAATCCAATTTAGTAGAAACTGTTCACCTACATTTCCTGTTGAGGAAACTTGAGCATTGGGAAGTAAAATCATTTGTTAAGATTATGTAGCTAATAATTGACAGAGTTAATAATTGAGCTCTTAATGTTGATTATGAAACTCACATTATATACAGAAAGATAACTTTATCAAAACTAACTCATTTACCATCAACACATGGTATTATGATAATATGTATGGCAATTTTCATGGAAACACTCATTTGAAAAAGTATGTATTGAGCATTTATTATGTGAAGAGTTCTTTGAACTAGGCATATGGCAGTAAAATAAAGAGTCCATAATATCAGGCAAAAATAAATACTTAAAACACTTAAATTATATGCGAGGTGCTAAGTGCTACAAACTCTAAGCTGAGATAATTTGGGGAGTGATGAGGGGGTGAAGAGGTGTGTTGTTTTTGATAGAATGGTCGGGGAAGGCCGTTCTAAGGAGGACATGTGAACAAGGATCTACCAGAGCAAGTCGGGAGAAGGAAACTACCTGTGGGCCTCCTCACAGACAGGTAGAGGCCAGGACGGCTGCAGGGGAGTGAGCAGACAAGGTGCCCGGCAGGACCGAGACCAGAGTAGAAAGAGGAAAACGAGAGAGTATAGAGTTTGAAGAAGACTATCAAATACAGTCGAGAGGATGAACTCCAGTGACAATAGTAATGGTGACTCTACAATGGAAGAATACCTTTCTATTCCACCTAAATATGATATAAAAATTCTTATGTGCACAATGACGTGTAATAATACTGTTGGCAATTAGCAATGACAAAGAGGAACACATTTTTCTTGCATTTACAAATCTAGAGCATTGTTCTATACTAAGAACATCTATTGTACGCATAAATGGGTAATTTATATAAAAATCAAATCTGTAATATCACAGAATAATAGCACTCAACAGCAACTTTTTTTTATTAAATCATATCTGTGTACATTAATGCAATCATGGGGTACAATGTGCTGGTTTTATATTCAATTTGAAATATTTTCATCAAACTGGTTAACATAGTCTTCACGCATTTTCTTAGTTATTGTGTTAAGACATTTAGCAACTTTTGTTATTAATACATTTTCTTATCTTTTTGAGAAATTCATGATTCCAGTTAGAATATATAAACTTTTCTATGTAAAATGCTATCAGATTTATATGTGGAACATTATGAAAGTTGTAAGATACATAAAAATCAAGGAATGTAAAATCTGTGCAGACCCAGGAACACCAGCAAGCTGAGCAGCTGAAGTCTACAGGCAAGGGTCAGAAAGGATCTGCTGACCATGTTTCTTGGAAATGAAATGATGGAGCATAACACAGTCTGTCTCACAACTTTCATAGTGACCCACG
>CAUYPK010126781.1:0-39187 GCA_963574355.1 Loris lydekkerianus | reverse complement strand
CAGCCCAATTCATAATTGCTAAGTCATGGAAGAAGCCCAAGTGCCCATTGACCCATGAATGGACTAGCAAATTGTGGTACATGTATACCATGGAATATTATGCAGCCTTAAAGAAAGTTGGAGAGTTTACCTCTTTCTTGGATGGTGCTGGAACACATTCTTCTTATCAAAGTATCTCAGGAATGGAAGAAAAAGTATCCAATGTACTCATCCCTACTATGAATCTAATTTATAGCTTTCACATGAAGGCTATAACCCAACTATATCACAAGACTATGGGTAAGGGGTCCTTGATGTGGTTGGGGGGGGGGTGTTTTGGTTGGAGGGAGGGTGATGGGTTGGGCCACATCTATGGTGCATATTTTTATCTATAATAATAATAAAATACTAATAATAATAATGCAAAAAAAGTAAAAAAAAAAAAAAAAAAGAAAGAAAAAAAAAAAAAAAAAAAAAAAAATAAAGACTGCAGTAAAGTATAACATGTACTCATTTATTAATTCATGCAACAACTACTGGATAAGTATGGATAAACACCAAATTCTTATTTCAAGGAGCTTATAATCGTGTGTGTGAATGAAAAAGAAAGATAAAAGAAAAAGATAGAATAAAATATATGATATGCAATTTACAATGTACAATATATAATATATAACATATAATACACAATATATACTACATAACATAAAATATAATGTGTAATATATAATATATGTGTCAGTAGTAAGTGCTTGAAGAAAATTGAAACCAGGTGCAAGGGAGGTAAATGATGTTGGGAGGTGAGTAGTGGATAATCTAGACAGGAAAGCCCTATTAGCTTGGTGTTTTGTTATTATTCTCACCTTTTGGCAAAAGTGAGAGAGATTGCTTAAACAGGAATCGGAGATCGGAGTTGTTCCTCCCTTTTAATTCACTGTCCTGGAATTCATCCTTCCTTGCTCCTAATCTGTGGTCTGAACTACTTCAGGTCTAAGCCTCTTCCCAGGGCTGGCCTCAAGGGCATGTGACCGTGTGCTACTGTTAAGGGTCCTGTGCTCAAAAGTGCCTCACACTCAGTTTATTGCTCTGCAATTCTTAATAATTTTATCCTGGAACTTGTGTCTAATTATGCAGTGTGATGGGTCAAGAAAGCTTGCCTTTGACCACAGGAGATATGTGCAATCTATCTCCTCCATGCTCCCAGATGTCCCACTTGCAGATAGTGTCCACAGTTCTGTAGGTGTACAGAATTCTGGTGAACCCATGACACACAGGAGTTCATAAGACTCAAAGAAAGTACAAGGTGAGCAGATTTCATCCAGGACTGTGTAGCGGAGGTGGGGGGAGGAATGCTGATAGTCCCCCAAGACCACACCTTCTCAAAGCAGAATTTGTTTAAAAAACACAGGAAGAATACAATGATGTTTTAAGAAACACGTGACCAGGAAATACTATCATATCTTCTTGTATTTCTTCCCTGAATTAGTCAGTCAGTTACGCATAAAATAACAGAGAAGGAAAGGGACACACAGGACCATATATAGTTCTTTTCTCTTTTGGTCTTTCTTTATTGATAAGTAAGCTGAAGGTAGAGCATGTTGGTAGAATTCGTACATATGGAGAAGTAAAAAACAACTGAGTTAGTTTTGTGCAGCATTTCCACTGTTTTGGCAAGAACAAAACACATGTGCATGTATTAGCTACTTCAACAGCTAAAAGTGTTTCATAATTAGCATGGTCCTTTTTTTATTTGAGTGGAGACAGTTGGGCCTCCCTATTCACGGGTTCTGCATTGTAGACTTAACCAAAGAATGAAAATATTTGGAAAAATAATTATATCTGTATTGAACATATACAGACTTTTCTTGTCATTATTCCCTAAACAATATGAAGTAACTAGTTACATAGCATATACATGGTATTTGGTGTTACAGGTAATCTAGAGATAACTTAAAGTATAGTGGAGGATGTGCTGAGGTTATATGCAAATACTACAGCATTATATATCAGGGACTTGGGCAACTGTGGTTTTTGGCATCCTCATGAAGTACTGAAACCTTCCAGAGATACCGACGGCCAACTGTACTTTGGAACATCTCACAATTAGTGCATGCTCTTAGAAATTAAAATGGTCCCTGAGAAACTCTACAGACATTATTACTTTTCTTTTTAGTAATAGATTCTTTGTTTCCTCACAATGCAAAAGTTAAGCACCTTGATTTGGAAATGAGCTTTAATTCAGATTTATTGTACTCTTCATTTCTTAATGAATCACTGAAAATGTAACGATATGGACAATTTTTGTCTGCAGCATCTGTTAGGATATGGCCTTCTCCACTGGAGTAAGTTCTACTTGTAACACGCCTGCATTCTTGCCCAATCCTTACTACTCCCTAGAAGGAGGGGTGACTTAATCTTATTACTGAGTTTGGAAAGAGAAGCGGGCCGTGCAAAGCCAGCTCTTTCCTCTTGAGCACACAGCCCCCGGCAGGAGCTCATCTTCTGCTTAGCTCCTTGGTTTACACAGGCAGTTTTCCTGTGTGATGTGGTCTACTGGTCCAGACATTGGGTGGGTAAATCTTTCTAATTCTAGGGTCTGGTCCTATTAGGAAACTTGTGCTAGAAGCCATATTCTCTGATATCAACCACATTCTCCAATATAGTGTTTAAAATAGTGTTACATTTTGTTGATTTTTTAAAAAAAATATGGAGGTAATTTCCCTTGAGAGTATAGTCAAATCTGAATTTGGGCTCCCATCTAGCTTACCATTTTGTCTTATAATTTTATTTGGTTCAGAACTCAGGAGGGGAGAAGAGGGTGCTATTTATGGAGTCCCTTGCAAAAGCAAGTCCCTTGCAGGTTCCAACACCGTCAACACTATTACCTCTATTATTGGTAACGACTTCAGCAAATCTCCATGGTGAGGTGATACTATTTGCCTTCATTTTCATTTCTGCTTTTATGTTCCTTTTATAACCTGTGAAGTTGTTACAATGTCTTAAACTTAGAGGAGTTTTTCACAATATTTCCAAGGACAAAGAAAAGTAAAGGTGAGGTAAATGAGCTCTTAAGCCTGCCATGAAAAAGAGGGAGCAGTCTTGCTGACTAGGTTGTAAGACTCAGGACTTCCACTTTCCTGTCCCAGACTTTAGTAAGAATGGGGAGAAAGGAAACAGCAAAGTGGTCCAGTGAAATATCCTAATCTGGTCAGATTCAGCCATAGCCTGGATGTGGAGAGACGAGGATGTTCTGCAGAGAATTTACCCTGAAAATGGGAGATCCATGATAGAACAGTCAGATCATCCTGGTTTAAATGATTACTCTTTGGTAAACTTGAGGAGTTGCCCTAAAAGCTTTTTCTAAGATCTTTTATGATAAATAACTCTCGCCCCAGTCTTACCCCTGCCCCAATGGCTACAAATAAATTGCCTAATTCTATTGCTTTTTAAAGACAGCTTCTGTCAATAGAGACGGAAATAAGAGAATATATTTCAGAATCATCCTCCCTTTTCCCTTTAAATAAAAAATTCAAACAAAACAGGCTTGACTCAACAGTCTCCTAACTTAAAAACTTCACAACTTTTCTTTGGCTGGGAAGGCTATGTGCATTAATGAGCTCCAGATAGCTTTCGGGTGGTCAGCAGGCCTCCATGGAGTCCGTGAAGTCCCACCTTGGGTTTCCTCTTTTCATGATGTCCAAAATAGACCTATTCATCTATTTTTAAACTTTCTAAAATTAGCAAGAGAAAAACAGAGCAGCAAGCTGAAGCCATAGGATACTTCATTACCTCAGTTATTAGCCTGACAAAATAAGTGACTTTCCATTAAACAGCAGCGACAGAAAAGGAGAGAGGTTTAGAGGTCAATGGCTCCTGTGATACGAATCCCTAAATGTAGCAGTTCTCTAGGGACTGTGGGAATTAACTGCTGACAAGCTAATTGCTCTTATTCCCTAATTAACCAAGCCTTGCTTCATTAGTAGTTTGTGGCAATTGGACAACATGTTCAAGAATCTAAAGATCTACCCAATAATAATTAGTAAACAACTGAAATGAAACCAGCCTCCACTTGTTGACAAGATTAATTGAATAATTATTGTTTCATTGAGAATAAAAAGAGCAAAGAAACGTAGCTAGGGAATCTGCACTGGCCTTTCCCAGGACAAAATTTCCTCAGCATCACATTAAGCTTTCTCTTAAAAGGAGCTGCTGAATTGGATCTATGTAAAAGAATCCCAACATGGAATTTAAAATTGAATTTGTTATGATTTATTGGGTCTTAACTATTTTCAATAAAGTGTACTTACGTATATATATATATATATATATATATATATATATATATATACACTTCATATCTGAATATATCGTTTAAAACACTAACCATATTGGATAGATTTCAAGCAGGCATCTAACAAATGCTTTACACATATATAACTTTGCAAAAACTAATTGATTCAGCCAAGCAAATTGTACTCTGAAACAATTCCTGGCAAATATCTCAGAACAATGTGTTTGGTTCAGTTTGACTTAATAGCTGTGATTTTTGAAATTGTTCAACCGTTTTTTTTTTTTTTTTCAGTACTGAGTGCAAAAGACAAAAATTTACATCACATTTCCATGGAAATTCTTTTTATGCGTGTCATAATTAAGCCCTAGTCTGGATTTGGAAGTTTCAAAATTGGTCACTGTGGATGGTCCATGATTTCGTTGTATTTGAGCCTGTTTTTTTCTTGTCAAAAATGATTTCAACCACACAGCTCAAGCTGTCAGTGCAAAAAGGATCCCGACTGTCTCAGACATGATAGTTCCCTCTGGAGACTTGATAGACTGTTAGTAAAAACCCATTTTAAAAGGTCTGGATGTTTTCCGACCCCTCTATCAGTGGGAAATAAGATCCCTCTGGCAACCACAGGGATGTCTACTCGACTTATTAAAGGAGGAAGAGGGGAGTCTATCATTTTCTTCCAATATAAACTGACAATATTGGGCAAGCTTGAAAGCTGAGGGGAAACTTCGAGCAAAGAATCTAGAATTGGGGTGCTCAACCCCCTCCATGTGACGACTTTCTGAAACTTGCGTGAGGGGAATTTACTTCATCCCAACAAATTACACTAAGATAAAGAGATAGCGGTGGTGATAAAAACAGTGGCAACTGATCGTTCGTAAGTGCTGTACATGCATTAATGCATTTAATCCATCCAAGGATCACTGCAAGGGAAATTTTCTTTTATCTCTAGTATAGCAATGAGGAGACTGAGGCTCAGAAAAGGCAGGTCTCTTTTAGAAGGTCACTCAGGCTTCTCTGGTTCCAAAAGTAGAATGACAGCCAGGAAATGTTCTACTAGAATAATAGTTGTACAGATAGTTATATAGAATATAGGTGATCTAGAATCAAGCCATACAATATGGAAAGAAGGAAAAGAAATTAGTTCCTGTAGATTAGTTAGTTGAAAAGCACATTTCACTGAGAATCTGGTCTTGGGACCAGGAGGGAGATTTTTTGCTATCAGCTGAGAAAGTGCCAGGGACATTGTTTCTGTGTCTAAATTAATCTCCGTTCTCAACTAGAAGAGCCTGCCTGGCTCCCACAGAAGAGCAGCAAGGGAAGGCATAAGGTCCGGCAGCCTCACACTGTGGTACATGCAGAATTGCATGAGACAAGGGCCTGACTGTTGGGGAAAAGCTCCGAGGTGGTGAGGAAGGGAAGTATGGCAGAAAAAGCCATATGCTGGAGCGGAAAGAACGTTCAGCTGGGAATCAGGAAACCTGGGTTAATCTTGGCTCTGAGGAAAAAAAAAAAAAAAAAAAGCACCCCAGGGTCATGTGATTCTCAGTCTCAGTGGAACCACTTTCTGACTTTCTCTCAGTATCTGGTTGTGGCCAACACATGTAAGGGAGGACACCGCAGGCACTGAGCTGGGAGCCATGGGTGCTGAATGACTACCACGCACAGGCCAATCCTGGGTGGTGAAGACTGCTTCTGGCCCCAAACGTCAGTAATGGGTCCATTGGAAACCGGAGCCCAACCTCCAGGATCCTCTTCTGTCATGGAAAAAGCAAAATCTCCATCCTGGAGTTCTTGTTGGGGAGTGCAGCTGGTGGGCTGCTGGCTGCCCTCCCCTCTGTGCCCAGAGCACCTTCATGTGGCTGTTTTACCTTGTAGGTGTCTGGGTGAAACTTAATTTGAGGGAAGGATTCCTTGATTAGGGAAAAAACCCTAATTTTGACAATCAGTGGATTAGAAGACCTTTAAACTCCTTCCTATTCTGGGTATCTGTGAGCAGAGGAAAACAGACATAGTGAGAATGGAGAGGTCTAATGGGTAAAGCAGTCAAGCTCGATAAGATCTGCAAGAACAAATGAGCAGGCCCAGCTGAGCGCTGAGTCTTTGATTGGCCAGTGACCCCAACGGGTCACAGGTGTGAAGGGTTCTGCCATCATTCATTCAAATGCAGATGCAATCCAACTGGATTAGTGGCCAGGCCTGGAAGATGCTCCCTCAGGCTGCCCCGTAATAATTAGCAGATGCTGTTCACTGCAGCTTTGGTTTTTCTAATTGCTGTTCATACAGGTTTTCAGTACGGGGTTGGTATGGCCTTGAAGTGCAAATCTGCTGCCCACAAATCTGTGTGGCCCTATGCTTCAGTGCTGGAGGAGGAGAAATTCTTGTTATACATGTGACTTTGTTACAAAAAGTTTTGTGTGAATCAAAATTTAAAAGTCAAATTCATATTCAAATACAACAGGGGAGCTTGTAGCACTCTGCCCGGGAAACTGGAAACTCTTTCTTTAATGCATGTAATTACCTGCTAACTGCTTTATCTATTTATATTGTGTTTCCTGTAAAGTGGTGAACAGCCATGTTACCTCTGGAAGCTCACACAATTCTGAGTTGCCCTTTGAATAATTCATTCTAAACAGACTACCTCGGAGAAATTGTCTTTTATTTTTCTTCAGAAACACATGAGAAAAAAGAATGAAATAAACAGAAGTGGCTTTGAGAATAGCTAAATACAAGAAATGAGAGAAAAATATGTGTTTATTTACTGGACAATGTTTTTGGCAATGTTTTATTTTAAATCTCAATAACAATCTAAATTATACAAATGTCATGTATAATGGATCATATGTTCTGCCTCTGGCAGCTCTAAACTGGGATTAAGGAAGGGCTAATTCTTATAAAGTGGCTGGTGCCGTAAGCTAGCAGCCATTGTTTGCCGCTGAAAGTTTTCAAAGGCCCTACTCCATGAATGATGTAAGTGAAGTAAGCATAAACAGCGGTGCCGACGTTAGTGAGCGCAGGCAAGCCTTAAGGATTCAGTCTTTGCAGAGGACTCTGAATGGCACATTGTGAGCCCTTGTAAGAGATGTGAAGTATGACATGCAGTTCCTTTCTGCAAGCCCAATGGCAACATAGGATATAGGGACGAAGAAGATGTTAAGAAGCAACATGATTCAGAATGGTACCTTCAGCACTTTTTTTGAATGTCTGTCACGGGAAGCATGAGTGGTAGGCTCAGAAGCAGTACTACCATGAACCACCACCAGTGTCACTTCAAGGCATGTGTAGCACAGTCTGAGTTTGGTGATGGTGCATTGTGAGGCTGTAGGGACTCCTCAGAGAGCAAGCTGAAGGTGATGGAGCAGATGGTTGCATGGATGTTGGACTCTACTCTCTTGTCTGTCTCTGGGACTTATTTCATATCTCTTCCTGTGTCTCCATTAGGATTATAAACAGGAACATATTGTAGCAGGATTATAAACAGGGACAACACATCTCTTTCAGTGCTCACAAAGCACCATACCAAGAGTCTTCTGAAGACTGAATCCTTAAGGGTTGCCTGTGCTCTAGAAGTTACCTTCTAACACTTAAGTCTTTCCTCAACCTCTGTTTTTTGATGCACCAGACAAGAGATGCATAGGGAAGAGTGGCCAGCTCCAAGTGTCCAGATGACTACCAGTGTCTTGAATGTCCTCTGGGTCTCCAAGCCTTTCAAAGGGAGGGAATGTTGAGTGTGACACACAGCTCCTGTTGCAGACCAAAAGTCTATTCTGTGTCCCCAGCTCTATACAAACTCAGGTTTTTTGTCTTGTGGGCTGATTGTGACACAGGCATCCCATGGCACGTTAGAGGCTGCTGGGTTGTCCCTGGGTGTCTCAACTACTCCAGTGTGTGACTCTTTCAAGACCTAACCTGGGTGCTCTGAGGGCTTGAATTGTTTGCTAATATTCTAATTCTTCACACAGGGACCAGAGAAGCACACATATCCCTCTGACCTGGGAAGACATTAAAATAGTCAATAGCTGCATTTTCAGGGGTGCAGGAAAGCCACAGTCTACAACCCCCACTCCCTACTCAGGCTCCCCATATTCTAGCATTGTAGGTTTTTCCATTTAACTTAAGACTCTGTTTTTTTGTAAAAATAAAGAATCTTGGGGAAGTGATTACAAATCTTATAAAAAGAAATAATATATGCAGACTTGGCTTTACTATGAGAACTTATTTATCATTTATTTTTAGTAAGAAGGAAACTTTCTTTCCAAGGTATTCCCCTGTCTTTCATCTTATCTGTTGGTGTCTCACACACATATTTTAATTTTCCTGATGAGTTACTCAGTGCATGGAAACCAGCTATTCCCATTTTCCCCTTTACCTTCTGAATGCAAAGGGGAGATTCCTTCATCCAAAGGGGAGATTTCCTGTGTGTTCTTTTTTTCTGTCAAGATAGGAGCAACAGAGCCAAAAGGCATAGGATGGCTTGGCCTACGGAGGAAAAATAGACTGAAGTTGTTCTGGTGTGTTCTAGCTGCAGAATATACCGGCTCGGCTCTAGGATTCTGAATGAGCTGGAAATCATGGAGAGAAGTCTAAGAATTGGGGACTCCAAGTGAACATTTTGATTTCTGTGGTGTGTTCCAAGATATATTTTATTTCTGTGATATTGTTCAGAAAATTATATTTCTGTTGATAATTGTATGGAAATATTTGTATAGTGTAACAATATAGTTGATTGATTTTAATGGAATACACACTCCCATGTCCCTGAGCACCTGTTTTCCCAGCAGGAATAAGGCTGAAATATGGGGTGTGTTTCCAAAGGGACTGCTAGACAGTGCTGGCACTTGCAGCAGAAGCTGGATATATCAAACCAGTGTGTGCGTGTTAATGATTAACACCCAGTGTACACATCAACTCTACCAACACATGCATATGCATATTTACATATTGGATTAATATTGCTATAGTGCCTTAATTAAACCTTGCTTTTTCACAGGTTTCTTGCTGTAACTGCTAGGTGGGTCCCTGGGACTTGTGAGTCCCATTAGCTGCATTCCCATGACCTCCACTCAGCAGGGCAATCTATTATTTTATCAGCCCTATTCAACCTTACCAAAAGATCTGTTTCTGCGTGGGCTGATACTCTGAGTGCTGATTTCAGACCGAGACCCGCTACTCTATTAGCTGTTTCTTTCCGTCTGTCTGAATGCAGACCCCCAGACATGAGAAGGTGAATGGAAATGCAAACAGACCCTCAGCTCCAGCAGATACAATGATTGCTTCACAAATTTCATTTGCATAGGCCTCAAAAAGAAAGAGAGAAAGTGGCCCTACAGGGAAGAAATGTGAATGTGTTATGAGTATAGCAGATGCTTTTTGTATAACAGGAGTAACTTGGACTGACATAAACCAATATTGACCTCACTGATCTTTCTCTTAAAATTCATGTATATGGGCTGTAAGACACCAGCACTTGGTTATATTATGCTTGCCAGCTGATTTTTAGCTCTTGAATAGACGAGAAAAAAAAAATCTTTTTGTGAATTCTTGACTTTATTTGCATGGTGACTAAGTGACTGGAATTCACATAGAGGTCAACCATGCACATTCTTAATTGTTTGGATCTGTTTCATTCCTCCTAGATCAAGCTTAACTTTAGGAAGGGCCCTAGGGTGGGGGAGGGGAAGGCTTAGCTGACTTTTCAGTTTTTCTCTCATTTTGGCAACCCAAGTGGAAAGAGGAAGGGTTGATTTAGGAGGCCTAGTTCAGTCACTCTTAAAAAGCCCTCATGTCTCTGTTTGCAGCATTATTTGGAATGTGGGTATCTGGCCAATTTAATCCTCAAAATATGAGGTCATCTTTTCATGTTGTAGAATGACTTGAAAATCTTCCCATTTCCCTGCTTCTGAAAATTAGAATATTTTAAATGGCTTAAACACATTTGCTCCTGAGCGTTTCACTAGAACTTATCCTTTTTTTTTTTTTTTGCAGGTTTTTTTTTTTGGTCCGTGCTGGCTTTCAACCCGCTGCCTCTGGCACATGAGGCTGGTGCCCTACTCCTTTGAGCCACAGGCACTGCTCCTGTAGAATTTGTCTTTAACAGTTTTTGGGTTGTACTTTGTGTAGAGGAAGGGCTTATTCTTCGTAATATTATTTTTTTTAAAAACTTTACAAATTTTTTTGGTCTTCTTTTTCAATTTTCTCCCATAGTTAGGTTATTCATTTATTCATTTTTCATCCATTTTTAACTTTTTCTCTGTTTTTTGAAGTAAAGTGTAAAAATCATCAACCTGTAGGTTTAAGATTTTTAAACCTGTCTAAACACATATAACCACCCACAGAACAAGAAGCAGACATTTCCAGCAGTCTAGTGGGCCCTCTGATTCTTCTCCCAAAATTAACCATCATTTTAACCTCTGTCACATTTACCTGTTTGTTCTTGAACTTCTCTATATAGCATCATCCAGCAAGTATTCATCTGTGTCTGGCTTCTTTTGTTCATTAGGTTTCCAAGATTTGTCTATTGGATTGTAAAAAGTTGCTTACAAATATACAAAGAATCCCTAAGTATGTTATCTTTCTATCAAATTTGAGGAGAATACATGAGAAGAGACTATAATCAACATTAAGTTAATCAGAACAGAGGATTCAAGGTAAGGAAAGATGAAGAAAAAGGAAAGGGGAGTGAAGGAGTATACAATACATACTCATCTGTCTGCCTACATATGTCATTATTGTCTGAGAGTATATATTGCAAGGGCCAAGACAATGATTCTAAAATAGAGGACGTGCACTACAAAAGAAAATCAAGGCTAGTTTGGAACTAAACAAAGCACTGAATCTCCGTGAAACCTGGGCATATAACAAGAGAAAAGGATGGGCAATAAAAGCATGGCAAAAGTCTCATTTGTGGGTGGGGAAAAAGTATGGTAAAAAGAAAATGTCTTCTAAAGAGTCCTTCTTATTGGAGAAAGGGGTAAAGCAATGGAGGACCCATGAGCTGTTGAAGAGAAAACAGTTGGTATCTACGTTGCATGTAATAGTTAAATAAAAGATGTTTCTTTGTGGCTCCCAGAAAGGAAAAAAGGAACATTTATCAACTAGAAAGGAAAATTAGAGCAATGATGGGTTGGGCCACATCTATGGTGCATATTTTTATCTATAAAAAAAACAAACAAACTGTTCTTAGTATATTAAAAAAAAAAAGAAAGAAAAGAAAAGAAAAGAAAACAAAGCCAAAAAAATTATAATAAAAATCTATTTGGGACAAATAAAATCAAGAATATGAGTTTTATGTAAATAGATTGCCTTTTCTTGTTAAAAGCAGGCTGATAAATGGAATGTGCCATTTATAAAAAAATCTAAATAAAAGTAATAGTCTTCTGGAGCTATTCAGGGTGAGGTAAGCCTACCACAACCCATCCTTCCACTGTTTACAATGGAGAATCCAGGTTGTCTACAAAAACCAACGAAAGCAACTATCTGGAGGGTCTGCAAAGTGAACAACAAGTAGATGGAGGGAGGAAAGTGAAGAATGACCAGTGGGGGATGAGTTTTCTTGTTTTTGCTCCCTCTGCAAAATGTTAATAAATAGATTCCATCAATGTATAAAATATCAAATCAAGTGAGGTTTATCCTAGAAGTGAGAGGCTGGTTCAATGTTGCACAACCAATCACTGTAATTTACCACGTTAACAGTCTAAAGAAGAAACCTGGACCATCGTCTCAATAGATAAATATCTGACAAAACTTAACATTCATTCATGGTAAAAACTCTCAGAAAAATAGGAATAGAAGGAAATTTCCTTGATCTCATAAAGGGAAAGATAGAAGTTGTTTTCTTTTTTTAAATTTTAGATTATTGTGAGGGTACAAACAACCCGGTCACAATTTTTGAATTTGTTAAGTAGAATCCCTCTTGTAGTTACATCCTGCACCCATAAGGTCAAAAGGTGTGCCACACAGCCCTATCTTGAACTCTTTAAGTGGAAACATACCAATTTTCCCCTCTCCTCTTCCCCTCTCTCAGCTTTTAACCAATTATTTGAATTTATATTTAAAAAATATGAGAGTATAGTAAAAGATTCTGTAAAATTAATAAGGTATATAATATTTGGTAAATATATAAGAATATCTCTATTTTATGATTGCAGTCATTATCTAGAAATAAAGATGGGAAATATATCTTATATATCTTATTCCCAATAGTAGTAATCATAAAATATTTAGTAGTAGGCTTCAGAATTGCACTTAATCCAAAAAAAGAAAAATATATAATATAATTGAAGAATATAAAATAAAATATGTAGGTTTCAGATTTAGGTGAGAAGAATATAGTAGGTTTTAGGCATGTCAAGTGTACAGTGCTGGTGTAATATTCAATTAAAGATATCAAGTAGGCAATTTGATTATGAGCGTTGTCTAAGGGAGATGGATAGAAATAAAAGCTTTGGAGCTGCTGGCTCTGTAGGTCAAGCATACTTTTTGAAAGGTCTATAATGAGCTTCAGGCTATCCATGAAATTACTAATATTGTTCGGAAAAATTTACAATTGTGTAATTTTTTTTTCCACGATGAACAAGGTCCAGAATTTTTTTCAGATTCTCAAAGGGGCCCATAGTACAAAATTGTTTAAGGACCACTGATACAGATGGTGGTTCATGTTACAGGAATGGGTGAAATTACTCAGCAGGAATATATAGTGAGAACATAGCCAATGGTAGACTTTTCCAGTAGGAAGACACCTACAGGATAGGTAGAGAAAAATAGAAATGAACCCAAGAGAAACCCAACGGAGTCTTGTACTAACATTCTAGAAATCAATGAAAGAGAGTGTTTTTAAAAAATGAAAGATGTTTACAGAACTCAAGTAAGCTAAGGACAGAATTCCATACACTGAATGGCAGTAAGAAAGTCATTAATGACTGATGGGATTAATTGCAATGTATTAGAGACTTAGCTGGAAATAAAATGGAGAAAATGGCTATAAGCTATCTTTCTAGAAATTGTCTGTGAACAGAAGCAGGTCATGTAGACACAGAGAGAGATATAGGATCAAATGAGAGATTTAAGCATATCAGTGTGATAATTGGAAGAAGCCAGCAGAGAGGGAGAATTTGAAGAAGTAGGTTAGAGGGATAGTGATTGATGGAATTAGAGTTCTGCAGATCTGGGAAATGATGGTGTTCACAGTACAGGTTTAAGGATTAGCCTCAGGAGAGGAAGGCCTTTCACTGAGATAGAAATGGAGGAAAGGACAAGGGCAGGGGGATTTAACTAATTTTATAGATCTGAGATTTGGAGACTGGAGAAAATCTTATAGGAGTGTCTGAAGTAGAAGGTGAGGTCATATCTTGAGAGCTACATAGGAAGTTTTGAGAAGAGAGCTAGATAAGAAGTTTTGCCTGAGAAGACTAAAGAAATTTTAAATTTTTATTTTTATTTGATAAGAGGAGAGAACTGCATAGGACTATATCAAGGATTTATAGATAGTCCTAAAAAAAAACAAGAAAAAATTAAAGATTTACAATGTGAAGGAACACCAGTTTGCCCTTGAACTTATATTCCCTAATGCCACCAAGTTGATCATAGAAGTTAAAGGTGATGTTTTCTGAGACTAGTGAGAGGAAAGGATATGGGAAAACATTGTTAGGAAGAGTGTTAAAAGAGGGGTGATGTAATGGATCATGAGGTCTGGGCTAAACACAAAAGGGAGGAGAGATGGAAGAGAATTGAGTCCATGAATAGGCAGAAGGAGGTAAAGCTGGAAGAACTTTGTTATTAGAGAGGAGAACATTGAAATTTATGACTTTAGAGGATGACGGCAAGGTCTGAGGTATGACGAGAGTAGGTAGCTAAAATGGAGTGGAGTTTATAAAAGTTAGTAACTGCTACATATGGATATTGAGACAGTTACCTGGATAGGACTTGGGGTAGAGGGAAGTATTGTGATACAGAGGCAAAAAATCTTTGATTAAGACCATTCCTAGATGGTTGGTGGCTGATGGCTGAGGAAAAGGAGATGAGATGTTAAATAACATGATTCTCAAACAACAAACATTTCCTTTAAACTCTAAGACTGGAAAATAATGGTTTGTAAGATACCCTGGGGAGTGAAAAAATGGAGAACCCACCTCCTAGAACTACAAGAGCATTCGGGAGAGAGCTATGAAATATGGCCTGTGGGAATATAACTGACTCCATAAGCAAGACAACTTTTTTAAAATAGTTTTCTTTTTAATAGTTCTCTTATGATTCGAGTTCCCAGGCTGGTAAGATTTGCTGACCAAAACTTTGTAACTAACAGTTGCACTGATGCATTCCTTTTTGAGTTTCTTTCCCAGAAACAAGAGAACCTCCTTGCAGCCATGAGATAACAACATTCTACACCACCGCTTTGTCCAGAGAAGACAAAGTAAGCACCACCACCCCCCATCATGCCCGTGGACCTGCTGAGTGGCTACTCCCTTCATCCTGCCTGCACACAAGCCTGAAAGAATGGCCACTAATAACCCCTAGCTTAGTATACTGCTAAAATCCCCACGCAGGGCGGGACTCCTTGCTGTTTTTTGACCATGGCATGTGTATACTAGCACAATTTGTCACTGTGCTTGCACGCCCTGCACTCTGCCCCAGATGCGTAGTGATACTCACTCCCCTCACCCATTACTCATTTCACCTCCGGAAAACCCTCTCACCCCACATTTTGAGGAAGCAGATTTGCAGCAGTCCACACCTCTTACCTTTCAGTTGATGCCACCTCCAAAATAAATCCTTTCTTCTTTCACGATCCTCATTCTCTCAGTAATTGGCTTTCTGTACAGCAAGCACCAGAGAGAAGAACCTCCCTTACAGGTTGGTACCAAGAATATGGCTCATGAGGGCCAGAAAAGCAGTGCCTTGGAAGATGCACCAAATTTCAATATGACAAGGAAATGTAGGAAGTGTTCTGTGTAGCAGCTAAGGGTAGAGGGGAATTTGTTTACTCAGGAATGAGGTGTATAGGCATATGTGCTGATGGGTCTGGAAGGAGAGGAGGAATTGGGGCTGGGTCAGATGAGAGAAAGCAGAGAGCACAGAGGAGCTGAAGAGGCAGCTGCAGGGAGGTGCTCACCTTTTGGGGTGACGTTCAAGGATGCCATAAAGAAATGGCACAAAATTTGTTGGCCTTCAAGTACCTGTCGAAGTCCGCCTTAGAGGTATATCAGACACAGGCTGCTTTTCAAGACATGATATTTCCAACAGAGTATAGCTTGGGTCACTGTATATATATATATATATCTGGTGTTTTCTTTAAATTATGAAGTTCCATAGAGGGTATCAGTAAATAGATATTTGAGTAAGCACTATGTGTCATGTTACAGGGGTTTATATAATATATTAGTAATTCAGAGGATCTGCCCTTATGAAGCCTATTGACTAGATTCTTATGGGGGAATTCATCACTAAATGTGTTAATCCTATGCAAGGATGCCATGTGTAGGAGAGAGAGTGTATCTTACAAGAGCACATCAGCCTTGTGTGAGGAGGGAATGGTCTGCTTCTCTTGTTCCTATGTGTGTAAAATAAATAGTATCAAGAAATGAGAAGAAAACGTGTTCTGTGAACAGACTCACCTGAGATCAAATCTGTTACCTCACCGGTATTGCTGTGTAAACCTGGATTGGGTTTTATCAAATGCTAAGCCAAAGTCTCTTCACTTCTAAATTGGGGATAGGTCATATTTTGTAGAATAGTAGTGAATGCTAAGCAAGTTGATGTAAATACAGCATCAAGTATAGTTATTAGCACATGGTAAGTAAGCTAAAGGTTATTTTTCTGTTTCCCTAAAGTACTACTTATAGATACTTTATAAAATACTACTAAAATTACAAATGAAGGGTCACATCCTATTATTATGACAGCTACTTCTTTGACATTATTTTATCTGAATTAAGAGAATTATCTTACCCACTGAGGTGACCAAATTTTTTAGACTAAATTAAATGTGTGGTGGAACATTATCGATCACATTGACCTGGCAATTTTAAAAATTGTACAACTGCCTCTCTGTTTTTATTTTATAAAATGTAATAAAAAAAAATTCTCTGACCAAGATTGTCATGGTAGCTGTTCTATTTTTCCCTTAAGCTAGGCTGATTTTGCCTATATCCATATTGTATATTATGAGTGACACATAAGTTTCAAGATGATCCAGCATTTTGTGACTTTACCTGTTTCAGTTGAAATGTCTTGCTAGCAGAAGTCAGCAGGCCATTTTTATTTGGTGCCCAGTATAGAGAGAAAAAAGTAAAGCAATAAAAGACAAAATTACTACCCTCAGCAATCCACAATCTTAAATTTTAGGCAAAACAAAAGCCCCATTTAACAGTAGAATAATTCCTCTTTGTTTTTTGAGACAGAGTCTTGTCCCGTCTCCCAGGCTAGAGTGAAGTATCAGAATCATTGCTCTCTGCAACCTCAGCCTCAGCCTCCTGAGTAACTGGGACTACAAGTATATGCCACCATGCCTAGATAATTTTTCTATTTTTTTTTTTTTTTTTTTTTTTTTTTTTTTTTTGTAGAGACTGGGTCTTACTCCTGCTTAGGCTGGTCTCGAATTCCTGAGGCCAGGTGATCTTCCCACGTTGGCCTCCCAGGGTTCTAGGATTCATAGATGTGAGCCACCATACCCAGCCTAATTCCTCTTCCTTGATACAAAGTAATATTCCTTGTCTTGGAAGTAGCTCCCATTTAAAGCAGCAGATAAAAACAAATGTGTAGAATTTCTTACTCAAAAACATCATACAGGAGTATGGTATAGGGTTTCTATTAATAATAACTCTCCAAACCGTGCCTAAGATCTTTAAGCCTTTCCCAGATGACTTACACAGTTAGGACTTTCACTGCAGGCAGAGTCTGGGTTCTCTTTAGCTTACATCAACCCCCACATCCTCTCCCAGCAGAACCTGATTTTGACAATTTATGCCCTGACTCTCAGCTCCAGAGAGAGGTTCTGGTTCATCTAAGCCAATTTCTGTTTGACATTTCCCTGATGACTGATGGAGCAATCAATGTGGCCTCCATGGGCTCAAGCTCGAGAGAGAAATTGTCTATCTTCTAAACAGGAGCAATGGAGCACGTGGCATGTTTGTACAAGAAGGTATCTAGTGCACAGGATGGAAACCAAACTAAAGATGAAGCCAGTGTTGTAGATGCCAGAGAAGAGAGAAGGAAAGCAGGTGGACCTGTGAGGCACCACTGTTCATCCTGCCTTGGAGCTTGCCCCATCTCTGAAGTTCCAATCATGTGCGGCAGTCATTAGCCATAGTGAGTGGGGATCAGGCATGTTTCATACAGATGAAAATACATCAACTAATATAGTAAGTCAGAATCCATGGCTGTAGCTTTACATGGTTAGCTGGGAATGTGGTTGAGCGTGTCACACATAGCCATTTCAGCTTCACGAGAAATGGGTTCCTCAACGCTATTAAGGAGAGGTCTGAGTCCCAACCTCATCTCCTCTACTTACTAATTGCCACGTCTGATACCAACTAGTTACCTCTTCTTGCCTCGGTATGTAAGCACATATACTGTTGCTTATGTGTAAGATGTAAGTTATAATGTCTATCAGTCAGGATTTTAATGATTAAAATGCCACTGAGTTTAATGTACATAGTGCCTGGCACATAGTGAGAGGCCAAAAAATGATAGCCAGGAACTAGGATTGGTCACTAACAGGAGCATTTTTTTGACCCATGTCTTTTTTCTTTCATCTTTCATAGTAACACTTTCCAGAAGAGTTGTCTGAAATTGTTCTTTACATTCCTCAGCTTCAGGTCTTCTCCCAGTCCAACAAAATCAGGTTTTAGACCCTTGTGGAAGTCACCTGCGATCTCCACATTGCCATCTCCAGTGAGCTCTTCATGCTCACTTTCCTGCGCATTTCGCCTGTACTTGGGTTGTTGGTCACTTCCCTCTTCCTTCTCAACTGTTCCTTCTCCACACTTTCCTCTCTTGGATCTCAGAACACCTTGGCTGTATTTCCTCTCACCCCTCAGTTGCTCCTTTGCTGGCTTTTCCTCTGCTGCTTTCCTCGAAGTGTTGGAATATTCCAAAGTGAAGTCTTGGCCTTCTTTTCTTCCTTCTGTACCCTCTCTGTGGGCCGACTCAGCCTCCACCTGCCACGATTGGCTGCTGATGACCTCATCATCCCCAACATCCCCTTGACCTCTAGGTCGAATGCGCAGCTTCCTCCTCGATATCTCTACTTGGTTGCCTGTTTCTCTGTCCTCACGCAGCCACCCTAGAGCAGTCATCCTGCCTTTTACCCCAGCTACTATAACAGCCTCTCATTAGTGTCTCCATTGCAACTGTGGCCACTCTCCACCTCACCACCTGATCAATTTTCTACACAGCAGCCAAAACGATTTTCTTTTGAAAATGCAATTCAGAACATGGACTTTCACTGCTTGGAGTCCTTCAGTGGGTTGCTATAGCTCTTAAGACGAAATCCAAACTGCGCAGTGGCCTGCAAGGCTGGCCCTGTGTGCTGACCTTGGCTTTCCTGTGAGCCTCACTTGTGCTCTCCCCTTCACCACGCTCCAGCTCTGTGCTCTTCTCTCGTCCTCAGTCAGGCCCAGCTTTGGGCCATCATATGGGCTTTTCTTTCCAGAATGTTCTTCCCATGGCTGCCTTTGTCTTATTTAATTCATTTAGTCTCCAGCTCAAACGTTACTTTTTCAGAGGGACTTTTTCAAGGAAATCCCACAGGAACGATCACATTATCCTACTTCATATTTTTCACAACACTATCACTCTTTGGAATATCAAATTTGTTTGTTTCCTTCACTAGAATGAAAATTGCATTAGAGCAGAAATCATATCTGTCTTATTCCCCACTCTGTTTCCTCAGGCTTGGTATTTTGTAGGTGCTCCAAATATTTGAATTTTTTTTTTTAATGAATAAAGGAATGGATGAGTAATGAGAATAGTAATATTTAACTAACACTGAGGAGCATTTAATATTTTATGGTGTCCTTGCACTTACATGACCTGGTTTCATCCCATGGTAACCTGTGAGGTGGGTATCATTATGGTCACAGACAGATAAAGTAAGTCATTTTGTGCCCTTTCACCTCCACATATGAAAAGGAAAGGAATTGCATTTTTTTAAATCTCTGAAGGAGAGAGTCCAGGAACTTTGGTAGAATTATTTAATAGGCTGAGCTAACCATCTGTGAACTTTTGCTTTTTGTTCTTAACCAAATGTTAGAAATTGAACTACATGTGTTTCTGTCCTGAACACTACAAACCATTCAGAGGAAATGTTCTCTATTATTTCTGGGTCCAGATGCAAGAGGTCCATGGTAGTCAATGCTCTGTAATTAAATGAGATTTCAGGCTGAGCTTCTAATCCCCTGAGACACAGAATGTGCAGCTGTACTAATAACTTAGCCTATTATATGGAAAGCCAGCCGGGTCTTTATTTCTTTATGTACACACACACACACATACACACACTCACATTTATATTTTTAAAGCCAACAACAATCTAAACACAAGGTTCTCATTCTGTCTTTAAATATGGGAAATAATATTAGATTAACGTAATGTAATCACTAACATCATGTTCTGTAAATTGAAAACTAATGCAGCTTTGTTCTCCAATCCTCAGACTGCTCAAGAAATCAGAATTTCCAGAATGCCCAGACCCACACTTTTCGATGCTAAAATGTATGTACCTCACTTAGAGTAAGGTGCATAATTTAATATTTGCTTATGTTTGATTTATAGGTTTTTTCAGTCCTTATTAAATTTAAGTTTTTACAATTGAGGAAAGGCCTTAAAGAAAACATATTTTGTGGTTAGAGATGTATCCCACATCTGCTGGGGTGGCAATTTAAGGCAGGATAACTCCTTTCTGGGCCTTCACAGAGCTGTGGAAAGCTCTGATTGAGGGGCTAAGGTTAGGTGGGCTGGAATGGAAAAGGCCAGTGTTCAGAATCCATACAGAGAGCACCGCTTAGTTCTCTGAGGTCTGAAGTTACGTCTAAATTCACTTTAGGACAAACTCCGGTGTGCAAAGCTTCGAAACAATGATGTCAAAATTTGGCTTTTTCTTTTTTTTAATTGTAAGGGGATAGGGAAAGTGATTTTTTTCTGATAACTTTGGCAAGGCCTTTGCTAAGTACACTTTCAGAGCAGCAATTCCCAAACTGATAAAGACATGGACGTGACCTCAAATATCTGCAGCTTGAGAAATGTTCCACAGAGCCTCAGGCATTTTCAAGTAGAAATCCCAGGTTCTGATGGACAAATTGAGGTGTCTTTTCCTGAAAGCCTCTTCTTCCCTGAGGACTCTGGCCACTGTGGAGTGTTTAAGGCACAGGACTGACATCACTGGAGAACAGAACTACTCTTTCAGCTTCCCCAAGGTAGCAGTCCTTGCTAATCTTAACCCAACTCCAATGCCTCTGAACCTTGAAGATGCTCTGAGCCTCTCACCCATACTGACTCACTCGCTCGTGCCTACCCTGCACTTTTAGACATCTGTGGTGTCGGTAACTACATCCTGTCCTATCCCCTGGGAGCAAGAGGCTTTGCTCTGTGTTTGGTCCCGTCTCTCAGCTCAACATTATCTTCCATTCTTCCTTCTTCTGTGCCCACTACATCTTATCAGTCACCCCTTGATGAGTCTCTTCTCTTGTGTCTTGAAACCTCTTAATTCTTTGTATTTCCACTGCCCTCTCTGAGTCCAGGCCACTCTCAGGTCTTGATTTTGCCGTCACAGCAATCTAAGGGGATTTCCTGACTTGGGTTTAGTCCCCAGACTTTGCCTTACTTGTTCATTCCTTACTCTGCAGCCAGAGTGATTTTTCTGTAATGTGTATGTATCTGATCAACTCATCACCCTGCTTGAAACTTTTAATAACTTCCCATTGCTCTTAGGATAAAATCCAAAATCCAAACCCTTTACCATGGCTTACAAGGTCCTACCAGCGTCTCTCCCTTCTATCCTTTCTTGCACTGCACCCCACACTCCACTCAGGCTTAACGCCTGCTACTTCCTCCAGGGAAACCTGTTGAGCCTTTGCTTCCTGGGCCTTTGCCTAAATTGCTCCCTGTCCCCTTTCTATCTGTTGACCTGGCTAATTCCTCATGTTTTGTTCTCATTTGGATGTCACTTCCACCTGGGCACCTTCCTAGACCTCCTGCTTACCTTGCTCTTCTCTATCTCTTATGTCCTTCCCTAGCCTGGCATTTAGACTTTATCATGATTGTGCTTTATTTTTTCCCTCTAAAGTAGACACTCTCCAAGGACAGAAACTGTGTGTACCTTCTCTCTTTTACATCGTCATCACCTAGCTCAGCATGTAGGGTATAGAAATTTAATAGCTACTGAATAAATATTCATCTCTGTATCTTTGACACATCTTGACTTAGTGCCTTGCACAGAGTAGATATTCGATACCAATTTGATGAACAAGATCTAACTGACACATTGCTCAAATCCTCTGATAGAGAGCTGTTGAGATGCAGAGAAATACAGTTAGTTGGGTTAAAAGGTTATTAGCCGAAAAGTGGATTTGGTTGGCTAATCAATGAGATTTGACCTCTAAGATGACCAGAATAAACAGATCAGGTTATGGCTGCTATAATCCTTTTGTGTATGTTGGTGTTTTTAATTGTCTACAAGCATGGTATTGCCATCTATTGCCTAGAAATTTGATGCTATTGTAGTAAGAATTAAAAGCGACCTATGAGATTAGACAATTAAGTTCACGAACTCGTCCTCAAAAAAGTGCTACATACGTCATTGAATTTCACTACAGTCACTAGGTAATCAAGGGCAGTACTTTGAAGGTGACCATAGTGATATTTAGAAATGATGTATGTAGCACTTTTTCTAGGTTGAGTTCATGAACTTAATTGTTAGACCTCATAATACTGATTGTATTGAAACTACTAATCATGCTCTTTATGTACATCAACTAATCTAATACTTATAATAATTCCGTGAAGTAGATACTGTTTCTATTCTGTTTTACAGATGAGACAACTAAGATTAAGAGAAAATAATTAACTTGCTCAAAGTCACACAAATTGAGAGTAGTAGAGATGGAATCTGAACCTTAGCAATGTTACTCTGGATTCCATGCTTCCAAACACTAAACTCTATCACCACTACTCTTTGCTGTGATAACTAACTAGGGACGTAGCTTTACTGGGATATACATTTATGAGCTATGCAGAAGCCTTAGGAGTCTTTGCAGAGGCAGCGCACACAGCTTAGGAAACAAGGTCAGCCTCTTGTCATACCTGCTGGACTTGATTTTAATAAAGCTTTGCAAGCAAGTCATAAGAGAAATGGGAGCAATTTGGAAATAAATTACTTCCATTATGCTGCAGGATCTCCTATATACTGTGGCATTTAGGAATTATTCACAGATGTATGTTTACAGTTAAAAAATCAACTACACTATGCTCAATTATATGAGGGGAAAACTCTAGTAAACAGTTTTTAATTGGATTGAAATTAAGATAAATTTAGGATAATGAAGGAAAATGTCTTAACAGCAAGATTTATTGACTGCGTGTAAAACTCCCCTTGGAAATGAAAGAAGCCCAGTATTTTGAAATGCAAAATTTACATGTGCATGAGGAAAAAAGATTATGTGTACAATCAATGTTCCTATAGTCAGGACATTTTTTGGAAACAACAGGGTGTATGTGGGCTATTCAATAAACAGATATGAGTATTCGCTGTTATAAAATATATGTTAGGTGCTATGCGAGATATAAAATTCTCTGAAATCTAGGTGCAGATTGCAAATTATTTATTTATTTATTTATAAGAGACAGTCTCATTCTGTTGCCCTGGGTAAAGTGCTATGGCATCATACCTCACAGCAACCTCAAACTCTTGGGCTCAAGTGATCCTCTCGCCTCAGCCTCCTGAGTAGCTGGGACTACAGGAGCCAGCCACAATACCTGGCTAATTTTATTTTTTATTTTTTTTTTATTTTTTACATTTTTGGTAGAGATGTGTCTTGCTCATGCTGGTCTTAAACTCCTGAGCTCAAGCAATCCACCCGCCTTGTCCTCCCAGAGTGCTAGTATTACTGGCATGAACCATAGCACTCGGCCTTAGGAAAGTAATTTATAATATTAGTTAAAGGACATCTTTGTTAAAGGTACCATTTATGTAGGCATAAAACGTTCACAAATTGAGAGAACCACATCATAAAATGCTCCTTTGGAAGAGATGCTGCATTTAGTAAAAGAGGAAAAGAGACCTCAGAAGCATATGCATCCTGATAAAGAGAAAGAGGTAGGATTTATTTTTCTCTTCATCTAATGCTAAAGTTTAAATGCAATAAAATATTTATGGAATGTCATATATAAAGCTTAAAAAAGAGATTCTTTGAAATATTCGTAATATGTGGTGACTTTGAAAGATGGGACTAGAGCCTGTCCTTAAAATCACATAAATGACTTGAGACAAACTATGAGGTCTCCTAAATCTTTACTATTCCAAGTATGGTCTACACATTAGTATCATGTGAAAGCTTGATGGAAATTCAGAATTTCTGGCCTATCCCATGCCAACTGAAACAGAATCTTCATTTGAACAAAACCCCAGGTAAATTTGTACACTCATTAACATTTGGAAGTATTGGTCTAGATAGTAAGTCTGTGGCACAGGAGATTTTGCAATAATCATGTGCTATGCTATGGTATTTACCTGCCTTTCTTTTCTTTTTCTGTTTTTTTTTTTTTTTTTTTTTTTTTTTTTTGAGACAGAATCTCATTATGTTGCCCTCGGTAGACTGCTGTGGGGTCACAGCTCACAGCAACCTCAAACTCTTTGGGCTTAAGAGATTCTCTTGCCTCAGCCTCCTAAGTATCTGGGACTACAGGTTCTCGCCACAACACCAGGCTATTTTTTTGTTGCAGTTGTCATTGTTTAGCTGTCCCGGTCTGGGTTTAAACCTGACAGCCTCAGTGTAGGTGACCAGAGCTGTAACCACTGTGCTAAGGACACCGCGCCCTTATCTGCCTTTCGGATATCTTTTTCTCTCTACTTCCCTTCCCACATTATCTTCTCTAGACTAATTGGTTTTCTCACCATTTCCTAACCAAAACTTAAACTTTCTGTTTCTTTTTTCCACAAGAGCCACTCTTTGATTTCATTACGTTTTCCTTTCTGCCGAATCCATATGAAACTATTTGCATTTCCAGAATAGGCTGTGTTCTTTCCTGCCTTCTGCCTTGTTACCTTCCCTATCCCCACTTTGATTCATTTGGCCTGTGGTCTCCATGAAGCCTTCTGTGTCCTCTTACTGTTCCACTCCAAATCTTTTGTTTGCTGCTTTATTCTCATAGAACGTGATACGTTTCTAAATTATAGCTTTAATCCCATTAAAATGTAATCTTTATTAACATGTTCTCTCGGAGTACACTGTGAGCATCTCAAGGAACATAATTTTTAACCTGCTTTTGTAGCCTAAGTGCTCACAAAATATTTGCTTACGGACACTATATTTGTGAATTAAAAATCATGCTTGCCTATTCAGTTGACCGCTGGGCAGTGAAGTAAATCCCAAAAAGAAAAGGAGCCAAGACTAGGATCTTTAAAGTGTTGCCAACAAGGAACTTACACATACTCCTCACCATTAAACCTAATGTATTAATTAGTAATAAGTGATATGGCTTCTGTGGAAAAATTACCTGACCAGTGTCAGGTGGTCTTACTTTTGACAAGTACCATTCAGATGACCAGGAAATTCATCGGGTTAAATTTAAGGTGACAGCTCAGTCTCTATAGGAATCCAGGGTACTGGCTTGTTTTGTAATCTTTATCAAGTTGAAACTTCTTTTGCATTGCAATTTCTCTATCTATAACCTCCTATTTCCCATCTATGGATATAGACTGGATAACAACCTCTGATGACTCCCTAGAATGTTGTCCACGTGGTCACTGCAGATTTTTCTAGAAGATTTTTCAATTTAGGGACATGTGGTTTGAAAGGCAGATCATGGCAGTCAAGTCTTACCAGGAGTTCCTGGCTTGATTTTTTTTTCCTTAATTGATGTGAACATTTGTTGACTATTATAAAATATTGTTGTTTTGGGAAAATATGAAAGATTTAAAAATATCTGTAGCTTGAAGGAGAATGAAGTTTAGGACGTAGAAGCTAGACTTAACATATTTGTATAATATTGTTTAGAGTAGAGAATCTATGAAGATTAGATTAACATTCAGTTCTGGATGTTGGGTAGAATAGTTAAAGATTGTGTGAAACTTTGCTCAACAAAATTTAAGAGAAAAAAAGATTATCGAAATATGTCAATATATCTATTTTAGCATATATTTAATAGTTTTATTTACACACATACCATGAAGCACTTATTTAAAAGATTGAAGACACAAGACAGTGAGATAACAATGTAAGCTTTCAGTATTTTTTCTTTTTTAGCCTTATTATTGTTATTACTTACATGGGAGAAACTTCTCCAGAGGAATAGCAAAGCCAGAGGAAAATAGAAAAATCTACAAATTTCTGAAAGAAAATAATTATATATCCAGTAAAATTATCTTTCTTGAACAAGGTTCAAGTCATTCTGAGACAAAAAATTTTTTAAAAAGTTTACCACCATCATCTTAGTAAAGGAACCTCTAGGAAAGATACATCAGGTTTAAAGAATATAATCCCATAAGGAAAGCCCCAAAATGTAAGAAGAAATGACAAACACATCACTACATCAAAATAAATATCAACTATATACAATAATAATAAATGTTTACCATGTAGAATAAAAGAAATAAAACAATAAGCAGGAAATGGCATATTATTGGTTGGTGGGATGGTGGTACATTATAATGAAAGCATTATAAGGTCCTTGTATTCCAAAAGAAAAATAAAGATATTAACTTTGACTTAAGTTAAATATTAATGCTAATATTTATAGACTCATTATGAAATAGGAATAGATTTTATAATTTTTATACTAATAGGAAAAATAAAGTAGAAAACATTTTAAATGAAGGCAGGAAAGAAGACAACAAGGTCAGAAAAAGGGCAAATAAACCCAAATTATAAGATGGAAGAAATGAAAGAATGGATTAAATGAATCACAATTCATAATTAGAGTAAATAGGTTAAACCAGTGATTTTCAACCCGTGTGCTATGAGAGGACCTTAGGTGTGCTGTGAAAAATTTTAAAGAGCATTAATTAAATTATTTTTGATAGAGGTTCAAAGCACAAGAAGTATATACTTTTTTTTGAGGGGGGGGGTTAACCTAAGTGTGCTCCCCCCATAATAAACAGGTTCAAACTTGGTGAGAAATAAAAATGGTTGAAAAACACTGGATTACATATTCTGTTAAAAGATAATGACTACCATACTGAATTAAAAAATAAAATTCAGTTTGGTGATATTTTCCCAAAGGGTATGTAAAACATTGAGACATCTCACCAGAAATACTGAAAATTAAAAGATAAATAAAGATACACTAGGAAAATATTACTCAAGAGGAAGCTGGTATAATTATATGAATGCCAGAGACATAACAGACTTTAAAGCGAAAAGTATCACTGGAGGTAATCTCCATAAAATGATGATTTAATTCACTAGGAAGCTGAAACTATTCTAGAAATATATGGGCCTAGGAACATAGATTCGTTTCATTGAAAGGAAATTTTGATACAACTACAAGAAGTTACTAAATGCACCACCGTCGTAAATAATTTAATGTATGTTCTTATATCAGTACCTGACAGATCAAAAGACAAAAACCACAAAGTACTTAGAAGAACTGAACAATACCATCCACACATGTGGTAGAATGAACCTATATAGAACATTGTGCTCAAAACTTGCCCTATATAGATTGTTTCCAAGCACACAGAAAATTTATGAAAAGTGGCCATGTGCCCAGTTTCAAGCATTCTACACTCACATCACCTTAAGTTAAAAAAATGCATACTTAGAGATAAAAAACACTTAAGACAATTTATGCATTAGAGAATTAGTATAGCGGAAACTAGAAAATACTTGGAATTGAATGATTAACAATTCTAAACATCAAAACCTGTAGAAAAGCTGTACTTAAAGTGAAACATATTGCCCAAGTGCTCATGTTAATGAAAGGTAGAGAGTAATGAACTAATCAAACTTGAGAAATGCCAAAGAAGAACAATAGAATAAACTATAGGAATCTAGGTAAAAAGAAATAAAAGATAAGGGTGAAAATTAATAAAATAGAAAACAAAGATCAACAATGTTATGATTGGTTCTCTGAAAAAACTTTGAAAATGGATAAAACTCTGGTTGCCTGTATTAAGAACAGGAGACAGATCATATTAGGGATGAAAAGAGGACATTCTGGACACAGTGTGGGCTGAGGTGCTTAGAGGAGGCACCTTCACTCAGAGAAAAAGGGAGTCAAAGAGATTTGACTTTGAGTTAAATTCATATTCTTGCAATGTGATCTTGGACTCGTCTCCTGACCTCAGTATCTCATTGGAATGATGATGATAGACTGTGAATGTAAAATGAAACAGAAACGAAGTGCTTGTTGGCACAGAAACACACAGGAAACATTAGCTCTACATTTTATTGGGCCATTTTATCATTAACATTAGAGAGCAGTATCATGGCAGCCTGGGGATGTATACCTAGGGTCATACATGGGGTGTCAACCGCAAGAAACAGGGTTGCACAGGGAACAGATGACACTTCCTTGGGGACAACAAAGTAGCTGTACTTTTTTGGTAACGGTGACCAAGACAACATCAAAAAATGGGTTTGCAGACACCTTACTTCACACTCCAGTTTCTCCCTCCGTACACTCCCCATACACACTGGGGTGTGGCTCTGCCTGAGGCATAACCCTCTATGCCAGCGATTTTCAAACTGTGTGCCATGGCACACTGGTATGCCGTGAGAGGCTCTTAGATGAGCCGCGCAACTTTTTAAGATCATTAATTAAATTAAATTATTTTTGAAAGAAATTCAAAGCATAGTGGAGATATTCTTTTTTTGTTTGTTTGTTCTACATAATTTAAGTGTGTTGTGAGATAAAAAAGTTTGAAAAACACTGCTCTGTGCTCACTGCTACAGAAGGATTAGATTAAAGCTATAGCACAAGGCAGAGCATCAGGCCAGACCACATTTCCATATTACAATTTAGAGCCCTACATTTTAATGTTTTCGGTGGGTTGGAGCATGGAGATGGTTTAAGCCCTCCCTCTGCCTTCAGACTGAATTGCACCTTAATTATTTCAATATTCCATCCAGAGGAGAACTGTTCTTGTATAAAACTTCTTACAAAAAAAAACATTCCAAGAGTCAACAATATTGTGATTACTTGCATTCCTGTGCTGTTCTCTTTTTAAACATAGAATCTTGCTAAGTTGTCCGGGTGGGCCTTGAACTTCTGGGCTCAAGTGACCCTCCTGCCTCCGTCTCTCATACATCGCTGCGTTTTAATTCTCTGGCATACGGCTGGCTCTAAACAAGTATTTGATGATTAAGGGCAATGATGAATAATTTAACAGTTGCAGTATCAGAACCTGGACGCTTTTGTGAATGTATGTACGTGTACATGGAAGGTGAGGTTAGAATACGGCAGGCTTTCTCAGATGTACAGTCCTCCACGAGGTGGGAGTGTATTCAGTGGCCCTGCAGCCAGCTATCTTGTCCTTCTTTAATAAATACCAACTTTCCAAACCAAATTTTGAGTGTTTTCTGTGAGAATCCACTCAGGTTGCGCAGACCCCCTTAGAAGAAATCTGGAACCCTGAAGAGTCCAGAAAATTTATAATTTCTTTCAGAGGAGATACTTCCCAGAGGGCAAGATCCCAGAAAAATATACAAATCTCTGGGCCCAGCCTGGGCAGCCACAGAGTTTTGCCCAGCTAAGCTTTGAGCCCAGCATCGGAGGCCCTGTCTGCTTTGTAGCCATCCTGGCGGGAGTCACACAGCAGCTGCTGCCATGGCTGCTCTTTCTCTAAGCACCATGATGGGATTTCCCCAGAGACAAATCCCAGACCTGAGCTTCCAGGCCTTTATCATTGTACAGTCTAGGGAGCACTCAGACAGCAGATGCCTGCTGTTTCAGGGCTGGCTGGATGCTTTGTCCCCGCTGGTCCTGGCAGCCCTGGTGGCTGGAGGTCGCAGTGTGATGCAAAGGGAGCCATTTGCTAGTGTCACCACCTTATCATTTCCAAAGAATTCCAGCTCTTAAGACAACTGGTACTCTCAGTTATCTGTCAAGTTCAAGAACTTTTTATCTTAAACACATCTGAGTATTGGGGCTGAGGAAGACTCACCACAAGAGACGTTATTTGTGGGGCTCAGTTTCCCCTGTGCCTGCATCTCTCTGCTACTCTCTTACACCATGTCAGTCTGGGGACATGATCGACCCTCCCTCTGTGGAACTGGTCCCTACATTGCCATTTAATTCTGACTTGGAGCTAACAGATAGTCTCTGTTTTGGTTAAACCACTGTTTGCTGGTGAGTCGGTCCTCTTCCTGGGCTGCCACGAGGTCAGAGTACTTCCAATTAGGAACAGTCTAACAAGGCTTTAATCTATAATTGGTTTGGCTTATGGGACCAGACGGACACTCCATGAACAAGTAGACCCAGTGTGCTGTTGAAGCTGACACTGAGTGGGATGTTAGTTCTTTCTTAGAACCTGGTATATAAAATATATTTATTCTCTTATCTTGACAAGTGTACCCTTATAATGACAAAACCAAAGGATATAAGTAAAGCTGTGGTTTTCATGTGTCTGAGGGCTGGAATAATATCAGTATGCTAAATTTACTGTTGCACACTCTGACTCTTCTGCCTATGGTGGGAATAGTTGAATGAGTAATAAAATATTTACATAAATTACAGATTTTGTATAGTTGTTCCATCAAATTAATTTTTCTTGCTTTTATTTCCACAAACTCACTAATTCTGTTGTTATAATCAGAATATTTACATAATATGCTTTCAACTCACACTAATGGTCTGAAGGGCTTAAAAATTGTAATTGTATTGAAAGTGTACAAAATTTAAACATTTTCACGAGACCTACAAAGTAAACAGAAAATAAAAGTTATTTTATGTTTCTAAATGTTTTTTGAAATATTAAAAATTCCCTGTTGACTTTAAAAGGTAAAACTCAAATTACAATATGTGCCAAAATTTTATTTTGTATATTAACATTTTAATGGAATCTTACTTTTATAAGAGTATTCATATTGTAAACATTCTATGTCTACCTAGTTACTAATATAAAAATTTGGTACATGATGCGCACATGATAACACACATGCTAATTTAGGAGTAATATGAACTGTTAATGTTGTAAAACGTTCCTAAGCCACCATTTGCAACTTTTCTGAATAGTGTGCTAATTGGGTAGCAGGGCAACTAGGAATCAGAACGAGAGAAGCAGGAAAAATGAATCCTGGCATTGTTGAGAAAGGAGACTTTGTTACAAAGTAATCTAGTGGATTTATGTTATTTTAAGGGAGGTATTTGACAAGTTTGGTTTTTCTCTTAACCCAGCACTCTTCCTTGCGCACCTTCCAAGCATTTCACAGGAATGTGATCACAATCCACAATCATCCTCCATTTTCAAGGTGGGGCACCTTTTAATTTTTTTGAGGATACAGGGCAGGAGATTCAGAGGTGCGTTTCCTTGAGGCCTGAACAGTGTGGTCATGAGAGTGGATGTTAAGTGTCACAGATTGTACTGGGGTAGCTTTGAGTGCCACACCCTGAGTGATAAAGGCTCCCACATGTTCTTTAATACATTTATTTGTGTGTGATTGTGGTATGTGGACCCCTCTGAAATATCTCTTGCCCAGGTCTATGGAAAGCACTTTATATAATCACACTCTCCAGGAGAAACTACTACTAATGTCTTGGAATAGTTCCTTCCAGATGTTTTCTATACCTTGTTTTCATACATAATAATATATCTTATACACAGACTTGTATCCTACTTTCTTGATAAAGGTACCAATGGAAAGAGATCTCAACTGACTTGCCAGCTGGTACAGGAATTCCTGCCAGATGGCCAGCCAGCCCTTACAGGACTGCATTCTTTAAGCACTATGAGGGGACATGTGGCCCAGTCGTGGAAGTTTCCACCAGTGTTGGAGAAAGAATGACACTGTGGAGCACAGTAGAAATGAAACATGAGAACCAGTCAAAGCAAATACATAAAAATCCAGAAATTTTAAATTGCACACAAACTTTGTGGACATCTGTATATTCAAAGCACAGTGCTAGATGCGGTAGAAGATCGAGAAGTATAAGGCAGATTTTCTGTCCTCATTGTGGCTTGCTTACAAACAACCAGATTGGCTTTGCTCTCAGCAAAAAGATGATTGACAGATAAACTCTGAATAAGAAGGATTCATGGGCCACTGGAATGGATTAGCCTGTTCAGTCAAGTTATCTACTAATCTTTAGCTCAAAGTTACAATGGAAACTTGGGTTGCATACAGATAATATGGTTACAGAAACTGCTTTTTGTAACCTCATAGCTTTGAAAATTTCCCTTGTCCTAGTAAGAGGAATTGCCATTCATTGCGGGGATCATGGACTAAATAAATATTTGTATTGCTAGTATTTTATTTGACATTTCATCTAAATTTGAACACTCATTAGTTATTTCACTTGCTCAATGGCCTCATGGGGGAGGTCCAATTTACTCCCACTATTCATAAGGCAAAACTGAAGCTTGGGGAGGTTTAGTAAGTGGCTCTGGGCCACATAGGTGAGAAATTGTAGAGCTATAACTGCTTCCAGAGGCTGCTGCATGCAATATTAATATATGACTGGTAAGGCTTTGTTCCCCATCACTGTCAGAGTGGGGAGACTCTTCTGTTGCCAGGTTAGTCGGTGATAATCACATTGGTCAGGAAAGGCAAGGTTGTGCTGCAGTGACAACAAACCGTCAGATCTCAGATGCTTGATACAACAAAACTATTTCTCATTGACCCTACATGTCCATCTTGAATCAGCTAGGAACTCCACTGGGCTTTGTTTTTACTCTGGGACCAGCTTGATGAAGGAAAGAGCACTGGAGTATGAATCAATAATTAAGTGCTTCTACTCATAGCTCACCTGTCACGTGACCCATCCAGCCACAGAGGGCCAGGAAGTACCATTCTGTCATGTACCTAGAAGAAGGATAGCCAGAAGTATCCCAAGTCCCCATGGCTTCCTCGGTAAACACGGGCCCCATGTGACCAGACTCTTCATTCCCATTGATATGCTGCTAGCAAGTTCCTTTAACAGGGCCGCACAATGGCAGCCAGGCAAGCAGAAACAATCCTCACCGTTCTGGCAGCGAGGACAGCGTGGGGACACCGGAGCAGGGGAAGAGTCAGGGGCCTGTAAAGAACAATACTACGTGCCAGGCACCGTCTGAACGTGCTTCAGATATGTTAGCCTATTTAACCTTCACAACCCTATGAGGTAGGTCCAATTATCCTCATTTTAGAAAGGAAGAAACTGAGCCACAAACATGAAGTAATTGTCCAGGAAAATACAGCTAGTAAGTGGCAATGTGTGGAAAGTGAAAGCTGGCAGACTGGCCCAGAGTTTACCCCCTTAGCCATTGAGTTCCTCCTCCTGCCTGGGGTCCCTGCTCAGAAAGGATCCGAAAGTCATACACCTGGGCTTGTTTTCAACTCTGTATTCACCACAGTGATGGTAACTTTCTATCGAGTGAGGTTCTTTTTCAAGGGCGCATGAAACTATGGGCTTGCTCTAACTGTGAAGATGAATGAGTTGCTCTGTGCGAACCAGAGCAGAGGCCCAGAAGCCACAGGCCACAGCCACAGCTACACACGCCTCACTCTAAGTCAATGAATGCTGGGGAAGAGAACCCCAGCTGTGGCCTTATCAGTTGCGGTTGTCTGTGTGTATATAAACCTCACGGGCTCGGGCTCCATGACAAGGTAGAAACAGACCGTGAACAGAAAGGTACAGACACAAGTAGACGTGCCACCAGCCTGGAACTGACGAGGAGTTACTCCTCTCGCTTGCCAAAAAGTGCCTCCAGTTTCTAACTCTTTAAATAACTCAATTTCATTGGCATTGGTACCTTAAAAAATCCTGTCACCATCTAAAAAAGTTATTAATCTAAATACGTTTGTTCCATTACTCTGCCCAATTCTTTTTCCTTGAGATGAAGCTGTAAACATTAGGTCTCATGATTTAGGTAGCTGGAATGCAGCTTTCTAAATTATCTTATTCTGGCAAAAAGCAGAAAACCATAAAACACAGTCAGCTGTTTTTTCTATCAGGACTAACAAAAAGTATGCATTAAGTGCTTAATTGTATACAGCACTGACGTGGGTGCTGCTCAAGTGTCAACCCTGTTACTATACCATGTTCAGCTGAAATAAGCTTTTGAGTTAATGTAATTATGCAATGAAAAGAACACTGTGCTAGCTTTGAAGATTTGCCACCAAACAGTTACTCACAAGACAAGATCATTGCTTATTAACTCTAGACACAATTTTTTAAAAACCAGAATGAACAGTGTTAATCCATTACCAACTGTATTAGTTTCCCATTGCTACTATAACAAATTGCCATAAATTTAGCAGGCTTAACACAGGCAAATGTATTCTCTTTGGGAAATTAGAAGTCTAAACTACAGGTGTCGGTGGGGCTGCATTCCTGCTCAAGGCTTCAGGGGAGAATCTTGTTTCTTGGCCTTTATCAGCTTCTAGAGGCCCCTTCCTCCAGTTTGCCACCCTCAGGCTTGGGTCTTCACTGTTCCTCCTTCTGGGATTCTTCTGCCTCTTTTATAAAGATCCTCGTGATTCTGTTGGGCAAGCACCAAGCAAATTTCCCCACCTCCACATCCTTAACTTAATCACATCTGCAAAATTCATTTTACCATGTAGGCAACATGCCTACTGTTTCTGGGGATTACGACATGGATGGGGGGGGTGGGGCCCAGGAGGGTGCATTCTTTAGTTTACCACAGCCATCAAGGTTTTTTAGATGTGTGATAAGTTATGTAACATTTTACTCTAAAAATCATTACATGCAAATCAGGGAAGCATTGCTAGAAAAGAAAATATGAGATATAAAGATCACAGTTGAGAATGTCATAATATCGTAGGTCTCCAGTTCTAGTATCTGCTGTCAAAGAATTAAAGAGTTAACTTTTTCTACCTTTTTTCCTCCTAGGGCTGTCATCAAGTTGCTTGCAGATCCCTGTGGCTCTGAAGTTGGGCATCTCCAAATTTATCTGCGGCTTTGCAAAGGCCAGATGCTTATTCTCATGATTCCAGAGTCTTCTGGGCTGCTGAGCTGGGCTTCTCATGCTGGGTATTCTGTTTTGTTTTTTTTTAACCATCTTTCCCCCTACTTTTCCTCCCTGTACAGAAAACACTGCACAAATATTGGCATCCTATGAGGGAGGTTGAAATATTGGCATCCTCTGAGGGAAGGTGAAAGCATCCTCCCAGATCTTTCCTGGCAGGAGGGGAGTGGGCAGGCACCTGACCCCACCTCACCTTGTTTCTTCTTATCCCTGGATTTTAAGCTGCCCCTCGAGTGATGGGCAGAAGCAGCATGAAGACCAGAGCTTCTTTCCTTGGTCTTTCTACTTCCGTCCTTCACAGGCTCCTCTCCCCCACCCTTATTATTCTACTCCCTATTCACTAGCTATCCAGGTGGGTGTCACTTATTTTTGCCTCCCCCCAAGGGACTGAAGGCCAGCTTTGGTAAGTAATAACAGCTGCTGAGATAGAAAGCTAGGAATGAGGCCACTTGCAAATCTAAACTTCCCTGGATGGGTGGATAGCTTCAAAAGTTCTCCCTTAAACAGGGGCAGATTTTCCAGTTGCGTGAGTTAAGCTGGTTCTCCTACCAAGCATCCCAGGGAAGAGATCTTCTCCTGTGCCCCTGGGAAGGGAGAAGCACTGTGCGCATGCCTACACCTGCCTTCTCTTCACAGGACCTGGTTCCCACTAGTCCGCAGGTGGAGTTCAGCTAAGGTGCCAGCAGGGCCTCTTGACATGTGCGTGCAACTATCTGAGAAAACATCAGGGTTGGAAGCGACAGCCAGCATCTGGACCCATTCCAGTCCATAGGGCTGGAACTAGGATGGGACCAGTGAGGTCTGTGACCCACTAACCTCAGGTGTAAAAATTAAGAAAGTGCCATCTAGTAACCAAGAAAACCAATATTTTGATGGAAGTACTTTTAAAAATCAAAAATAACACAAAAAAATCCATGATGAATAAGAAATCAATATTTAAAATAAACATTCGCATTGCATACTGGGTTATATGAGAGTTTGAGGCCAATGGGAAAAAAATCAGTAATAACATTTTGATGTTTGTTTTCATTATGGATTTTTTGGCATTAATTTTGATTTTTAAAAAATTGTAGTAAAATATTATTTATGTTGATCATGGAGTTTTTTGGCACCCCCTTAAATTTTATATCCCAAGATGAGTGGTCCATTCCCCTCATTGGAGTGCCAGCCCTGTAGTGCCAGCCAAACTACCTGTGGGTAGTTTGGAGACTTTAATTCTGAATGTTGTCACAACCCTTCAAAGTGGGTAAGACAAGTGTTAGTATCTGTATCTTGACAGTGAAGGAGCTAAGTCCTAAAACAAAAGGCACCATGGAAGAAGAGGTTAAAAAGAAGATCTGCAGACTTTGAATCTGAATCTTTATATAACTGCTGATGCTCAAGATCACTCTAGACCAGGAGTCCTCAAACTTTTTAAACAGGGGGCCAATTCACTGCCCCTCAGACCGTTGGAGGGCCAGAGTATAGTTTACAAAAAAAAAAAACTATGAACAAATTCCTATGGACACTGCACATATCTTATTTTGAAGTAAAAAAACAAAACGGGAACAAATACAATTCACACCGCTTCATGTGGCCCATGGGCTGCAGTTTGAGGACACCTGCTCTAAACCAATAAAATCAGACTGTTTGGAGCCAAACCAGTATTAATTTGTTAGTTTGGGTTTATTCTAATGACTCCAATGATTTTCAATCTCCAGTGTACCAAAAAGTTATCTAGGAGATTCTTAAAATCCAGATTCCTGAGTCTTAAGTACTGAGACTCTGGTTCAGAAGGTCTGGACTAGAACACACAGCTGCAATTTTTAAAATAATCACACGAGTTTATTTACACCATTGGGCCATCAGGCACTCTTGGGGCTCTCTGTAAAAATGCCAGGCACTCTGGCTGCAAGAGTTTGGGGTTCCTTTTTTTTTTTTTGAGACTGAATCTATGTCGCCCTTAGTAGAGTGCCATGGCATCACAGCTTACAGCAACCTCCAACTCTTGGTAAGCTTAAGCAATTCTCTTGCCTCAGCCTCCTATGTAGCTGGGACTACAAATGCCCACCACAATGCCCAGCTATTTTTTTGTTTTTGCGGTTGTCATTGTTTAGCTGGCCCAGGCTGGGTTCGAACCTGCCACCCTTGGTGTATGTGGCTGGTGCCCTACTCACTGAGCTACGGGTGCCACCCAGAGCTTGGGGTTTTACCAGTAACATATCCTTTCATAAAAAGATGTATGTTCTTAATGTGGGTTAAAATATTACTTTGTCTAGTAAAGGTAACCTTGAGTAAGTAACAAATAACAATCATTAACCCGTCAGCACTATTGTTAATTACAGGAAAGTAGGGTCTTAATCAGCAAAATTGATGTATTTTGATGCACCAGAGAAGGAAAATCTGCAAAGTGAGGGACCACTCCAATTAGATGGGGTTCCCTGAGCAATTGTGGGTCTGCTGGAGGGCCTTGAGTACTTGGGATAAGCACCCCAAAAGGAGAGGGAATGGGACTTCAAATACTAACTTTGTCTACTGAATAATTTTGCCAATGCTGTTTAAAATGGACCTTAACTCTTTTTGTCAGGGAAGCTGCTAAACCTGGATAAGTGGGAGAAAGAGTTATAAGAAAAATTAGTGTTTTTTTAAACAATGTACATGGAAATGGTACCTTAATCTGCAAATGCATTACCAGAATCATAAAGGTGGAAGAGAAAGTTGAGCTGAATGTGTGGCTACAATGAAAGCAACTTAAGAATCTTGCCAATGTTTCCAGGGAAAGTTTTCTGCTTGAGGTCAGAGGCATGAACATCAAGCAAACAAATAAAAATATTTAAATTGGATTCTTTAACCATTCATCTCTGAAAAAAAATAACATCTGATATTTTCTTTTCTATCAAGTGGATTTTACCAAAGCTTTTCATCAAGGCGTGCGATTTCCATTTACCCTGTTCTTAGCGGTCACTGTAGCTTCACATAGCTTGATTATGGCAAAGAGCAGAATTCCACCCCAAAACGAAATTTATTACCTGTTTTGTTTTTTGCACTGTGGGTAAAAGAAGTGGCAATGGGAGCCAGTTATCTAATAATTGAAATAAAAAGAAGCTGGCCTAATGAACTTTTTCATCTCAAGTGTTCAGATGTCCTTGTTCTCTGCCTCCTGGTATGTGGGTACAGACTCCATCTTCATAGAGAATTGGAGGGGGCAAATGCCCAAATAGCAACAACATTTTAGGAGCTGAAAACTTGAAAACTGTTTGCCTTGAAAAATTGTACTTGGAAGATGATTGTTTGGAAATGCCTTCACCTCTAAGCAATACCAAGCCTGCTGTAGAGATTTTCAGATGTGCTGTCCTGGTGCTGCCCAGGAGAATATAGGAATATTCTTCGCTTTCTAAAATACTCCTGCCTATAGCTTTGCTCCATTCCTGTGGCTGCTCCTCAGCTCCCCTAGATACCAAATAATGGTTCTCAAACATCAGTAGCATCAGAATTACCTGGAGAGCTGGTTAAACTGCAAATTGCTGGACCCCAACCCTTGAGTTTTTTGTTTGGGAAGTCTGTGCGGGGTCTGAGAATTTTTATGTTTAATAAGTTCCCAGTTGGTGCTGATGCTGATGGAGACTTTGAAAACCATCAATCTGGAGAGATGGTTTTTAAACATTAGAATAACCTGGGGAGCATTTACACAACTGCTGATGCTCAAGATCACTCTAGACCAGGGGTTCCCAACCTTCCTAATGCTGCGATCCTTTAATACAGTTCCTGTGGGTCATGATCCACAGGTTGAAAACTGCTGCTCTAGACCAATAAAATCAGACTGTTAGGATATGGTCCTGTATTGGTCTGTTAGGCCTGCTGGAATGAACTACCTCAAACTGAGTGGCTCAAAGCAATAGAAATATACTCTCTCTCAGGTTTGGAGGCTGCACACCACACCCCAACCTCAAGGTGTTAGCGGGCCATGATCCCTCAAAGTCTGCAGGGAGGGAGTTGCTTCTAGTTTGTTGCCAGTAACCCTTGGCAATGCTTGGTTATAGTATTTCTCCCCAGTCTCTGCATCCACCTTCATGTGCTCATGGTCCATGTGTATCTGTGTCTGCATATCATCCTCTCTTTCTAAAGGATGCCAATGATTGGATTTAAGTCTCATATTAATCCAGTATGACCCCTTCTCTCTCTCTTTTTTTTTTAAATTAAATCAAAGCTGTGTACATTAATGTGATCATAGGACACCATACACTAGTTTCATAGACCGTTTGACACATTTTCATCACTCTGGTTAACATAGCCTTCCTGTCATTTTCTTAGTTACTGTGCTAAGACATTTACATTCCACATTTACTAAGTTTCACGTATACCCTTGTAAGATGCACCACAGGTGTACACCAATCCCCCTCCTTCCACCTGCCTCTTCCCTCCCTCCCCTCCCTTTCCCTCTTCCCCCTATTCTTAGGTTGTAACTGGGTTATAGCTTTCATGTGAAAGCCATAAATTAGTTTCCTAGTAGGGCTGAGTACATTGGATACTTTTTCTTCCATTCTTGAGATACTTTACTAAGAAGAATATGTTCTAGCTCCATCTACATAAACATGAAAGAGGTA
>CAUYPK010126778.1:0-16362 GCA_963574355.1 Loris lydekkerianus | reverse complement strand
TTTGTATCCCCATGACGGGTAAGACTGAAACTGCAAGAGCAGGCAACCTAAGACAGGGGCTATGTTTATCCGCCATACAAAAAACAAAAGAGGGAATTGTTGGGCCCTGCCATGTGCCTAAGGCCTAGTGCAACTTCCCGAGCCTGACTAGAAGTAGTTCCATCGAGCTACTTCCGCGTAGCAATGACTCAGCAAGGCCCTGCCTGAAACTGCCTCTACCTAGATACAGCCAACGTGGTACCATGTCATTGGCCCAACCCTGTCATGCACCTCATCCCCTGCCTTCTTTCCCCACCCCTTCCCCCCGCTCTATATAAGCGGCTGCTTGACGCAATAAAGTTGAGTTCCTGCTTAAAAAAAAAAAAAAAAAGAAATGAAATCAGAAAGGAAGAGCAAAGAGAGGGAAGGAGGGAGGGGAGTGGGGCTTTGGTGTGTGCCACACCTTCTGGGCGCAAGACAGACTGTAAGAGGGACTTTACCTAAAAAATGCAATCAGTGTAACCTGGTTTATTGTACCCTCAATGAATCCCCAACAATAAAAAATAAAGAAAAAAAAAAAATACGAGAAGAGAATCTGATCTTAACTATACAGAAATTAAGATACTCTCCTCTGCTGCATGCAGAGATCCTATTTTCTATTTAATTTTTTAAAACAACTGATTATATCCCATTAAATTGATGTTATAATCCACTAATGGGACATAAACTACAGTTTTTAAATATTTTACCCTAATTGTAATTTTTGTCTTAAAAATAAATCAACCTATATTACACCTGTGGCTCAGTGAGTAGGGCACCGGCCCTGTATACAAAGGGTGGTGGGTTCAAACCCAGCCCTGGCCAAACTGCAACAAAAAATAGCCAGGCATTGTGGTGGGTGCCTGTAGTCCCAGCTACTCGGGAGGCTGAGGCAAGAGAATCGCTTAAGCCCATGAGTTGGAGGTTGCTGTGGGCTGTAACGCCACGGCACTCTACCCAGGGTGACAGCTTGAGATTCTGTCTCCAAAAAAAAAAAGTTATTTTATGTTTGCATTTATAATTACAATAAATGTTCAGAGGATGAAAGAGGAGTAGTTGTTTCCTTTATTCCTCATCCTTCCTTGTTTTTACTTTAAGATCTTTTTTTTGTGTGTGTGCTTTTTGGCCAGGGCTGGGTTTGAACCTGCTATCTCTGGCATAGGGGACCGGCACCCTACCCCTTTGAGCCACAGGTGCTGCCCTTTACTTTAAGATCTTGTTCCTTCCTTATCCTTCATTGAACTAGAACTCATTAGAGGCAAATGTTCCCTGCAACACCACCTGCCACTCATGTTATGGCCATCATTCACTGCACTGGGCTCGCCGCCTTTCTTTATCACTGGTCTGTATCAGTCTTGGTGATTTTAATGTCTCTGTAACCTGACCTTTCCTACCTCAGGCACCCATTTCCATGAGCATGTGGAAATGCTCAATTTCTGTGGTGCTACTTACCGCACTGCCTTCAAAATCTCCATTTCAGGCATCCCATTCTCACATTTCACTGCTTCTTTCTAGCTCATTCTCTTTAGAACCTGGACTCCCAACAATTTTTTAACCCCAGTGGAATGTACAACACATTATGATTATGACCTTTTCCTATCACCTTTCTTTCACCTATCCCTACTTCTTTCTTTACCTGACTTATATTTTGTTTCATCTTAAAATTGGTCTCTTGCTTATCTTTTAATTTCCCTTTTTCCTCTTTGATTCTGTTAAATTCACCTGGCTAAATCCCAACTCTTATTAAATACCATCTTTCTCCTTACCCACATCCAGACACATAAATGTGACTGAAGACAAACACCAAATCCCACTTGAATGTTGTTACGATAAAATTCAAGGAGATCTTTAGTGCTGTATTGAAATTTTTCCTACATTTCCCTAATGAATTTGTCCTCTCACTATCTGAGGTGACTGAGACCTTCTTTATTCAAAAGGACACCCTCATTCTTATATGATGGCCTTGCTTATTACTGCAGTAGGAAGAGAACCTGTTCATCCTCTTATCATTCGTTCGTTCTTTCTTTTTTTTTCTTTTTTTTTTTTAGACAGTCTCACTATGTCACCCTTGGTAGAGTACAGTGGTGTCACAGCTCACAGCAACCTCAAACTCTTGGGCTTAAGTGACTCTATTGCCTCAGCCTCCCGAGTAGCTGGGAATATAGGCATCAGCCACAATGCCTGGCTATTTTTTGGTTGCAGTTGTTATTGTTTAGCAGGCCCAGGCCGGGCTCAAGCCCCCCAGCTTCAGTGTATGTGGGCGGCACCCTACTCACTGAGCTATGAGCACCAAGCCATCTCTTACCAATAGTTTTGCCAGTCTACCTGCATCCACAGCTGTGTGCTATGCTTTTCCCTGATTAGAGTGATGAGCTATCTGTTTCTGTTGTGGTCCTTCTTCTGCTCTCCTTGTACTGGGCCCCATTGTGCTGACCTTTTCAAAGGCTTTGCTCCTACAGTTACCACCTTCCTCTCCAGCATATCCATTTTTCTCTTCTACCAGATCATTATCATTTAGCATTTCACATCCTGCAATATCACTCATGTTAAACTTACCTTAAACTAAACTCTCCCTCTAGCTACCACTCCATTTCTCTGTACTCCTCTTAGGCTTATCTCAATATGAAAAGTTGCCTGTATTTATTATCTATACTTCCTCTCCTTCAATGCCTTCTGGAATCATCCCAATTTATTGGCAGCACTCCATGAAACTGCCATCACATTGCCAAACCAAGTTGTCAGTTTTCAGTCTTCTGAAAGCTCTTGACAACTTTGACATAAGTTTTGTTCACTTGTTCCTTATTGAAAGATTTTCTCCACTTAACTTCCGGGATAGTACACTCTGCTGGTTTTCTTCCTACTGCATAGGCTGCCCTTTTTGCATCTTTGCTAGGTTTTTCTCTTACTCAGTGAATTTTGGTGTAATTACAGGATCAGTTCTTAGACTTCTTCTCTATGTGTACTCCTGAGTGATCTCATTTAGTCTTCTGACTTCATAGCCCATTCACACACTAATGAATCCTAACGTCAGTTTAATGTATCCTCATTTAGTATCTTTTGTGGATACCTAATAATATCTCAAATATGACAGTCCCAAACAGAACTCTCTCTTTTTTTAATTTTTTTATTAAGTCTTTTGTACATAGATCATAAATACATTTCTGCCCATTTCAGTGTGTTGATTATTTGTACAAATTGGAGTGCTTACATCATACTAATCAGCATAGCTTTCATCTCATTTATCTTTTTTTTTTTTTTTTTTTTTTTTTTTGGTTTGAGACAGGGTCTTGCTCTGTCACCCTGGCTAGGTTATGTTGCCCAAGCTAATCTTGAACTCCTAGCCTCAAGTGATCCTCCCAAAGTGCTAGATTACAGGCAAGCCACTACGAACATCCCTAAAGCAGAACTCTTAATTTTCTTCTCTAAAACTCTTTCTTCCTAAGGGCATTCTCCAACCCATTGAGAAACCCCTTTGTTCATCTGTTGTATAGGCTCCAAACTTTGGGTTCATTTTAGACTCTCCTTTCCTTTACCTTATTATTGGTGTCTATAAGAAGTTCCTCAAGGGTCTACCTCCAAAATACATTCTTATTGTGTCTGCCATTAACACCTAAGTGTAGGCCTCTGTTCTCTTTGCCCAGGCTACTGTAGTAGCCTTATACTACATAGTTGCTCTCTCTCTTTAACTCTCACTCCTTTGCATTCTATTTTCCACACAACAGCTAAAGTATTCATTAAGCTTTATTTTATTTTTTTAAAGTATTCATTTTAAAATGCAAGTTAGATCATGTCATCCTTCCCTAAAATCTTTAGTAGCCTCCCGCCTACTAGAAGAAATACAGACTCTTCCTTACTATGGACTGCTAGACCCTACAGACCCCTAACTGCCTCTATGAACTCGTCTCCAGCTTCTCTCCCTGTTGGTCACTGCCCCAGCCACATAGCCCTTCTTGGTGTTCCTCAGACATGCTAAGCATGCTTTTACATTTGGAGCTTTGTGCTTGCTATTATCTCTGTGTAAGATAATCTTTTCCCAGGCTATGTAATCTACTCCTGCAGTTGACTCAATTCATTACTCACCTCCCATCTCTTCAGAGAGATATTCTCTTATCACCTGTCTAAACCAGCAGGATCTCCAACTGCAAACTCCCTTTCTCTACTGTGTCACTCCCTCCTGACATCCTATGCTCTTCTCTTCGTTCCATTTGTATTTGTGTCTCCTCTCCTACCTCACAAACATGTACATATTATAGAATATAAATTCTACTAGGGCAAAAACAGATTTACTGCTGTGTCTCCTCTGCCTAGAGCATTGCTTGTATATAATACATGCTCAGTAAATGTCTATTAAATACTGAATTAATATTATAATTCAGGGTATCAACAAAATACTTGAAGCCCTAACTTTATTTCCCTATACCAGACTACTTTGCCTGATTCTCATTAACTATTAACTGATAGAATTAACAAACTTGTGAGTCTCATGATTATATTTAAAATAACCTGTTTTTGTCTGTTGGTTAATCACTTAAACTACTCTATAAAAAACAAGGTAGATTTTAATAGGTCCATATTATCCCATCTGGATTCCTAGTGCCCTAAGCTATGCCTACTTAGAGTTGTAATGGAAAGTGTTATTACTTTTGATAGAATTGCAGTGTGGAGAGTGAAATGAAATAGATCATGAAGAGGCAGTATCAGGAAAGTAGCTTAAAGAATTACAGTCATAAAGTCTGCTTTTCTGGGTTTGATGTACTATAGTTCTGTGTGATGACACAAAAGTCACAAAAAGTAGGGAACTCAGGGGGAAAAAAAATTTTGCTCTTTTTAATTTTGACTTGCTAATCTAATAAATTGCTGAAACAAGTCTCTCTTTTGTATTTCTTAGTACTGCTGGCGATGGACAGGTTTTAACTTCGGCTTTGATCTACTAGTAACTTATACTAATCGATACATCATTTTCAAACGCAATACACTGAATCAGCCATGTAGTGGATCTGTCAGTTTACAGCCTCGAAGGAGCATAGCATTTAGGTAGGATAAGCTTTCTCTTCCTCACTCCAGGGAAAATATAAGAAGTAAAAGAAATAAAACTTTGATAATTTACACCAACAACTTTAGAACTTTGATAAGATACAGTATAGGGAAAGTAGTAGATAATGGTCAGGCTTCATTCCTATGAAATGTATTATTATCAATCAAAATCGTAAGATCTAATATATCGGGGAGAACAAATATGCTGGAATATATACTGAATATGGAATATCAGTCCTGAATGATACAGGATTGATACTGGGCTTGAAGCTGATTCTTAGCAAATAAAAGGTTCAAACTGAAAATACCATACAGTATTTTTCCAGGAAAACATGTCTAGTATTTTTGATATATCTAACTCTGCTTGATAGTTAAGCCGGCAGTCTTTTTCTAGAGAGGGTGCTATAGGCTGACAAGTTGGATAATAGCTTAAAACAATTGTATACCAATGGGGAGAGGGTCAGGGACTGACCCCACTGTTTTGTTATTGTATGTTTGTTTATGTGGGGAGTTAGGGTTTCATCATTTAGGACTTTTGTTATTAGAACCTTACCCACTTTTGCATATCTGCACTCTTTGATCAGCAGTTGTTGGAACTTATTGGCAGCAAAAAGTTGCCCTATCTCAAAATGGTGCTGGTATGCAACTTCAATGAACAGATTGTTTAGAAGTCATACATTTATGCTTTATACCAAATACAAAAACCTAAAAAGGATTAAAGATCTAAACATAGGAGCTAATACTATTGGAAAGAAAAACTCTTGGGAGAAAACATAGGGGAAAAGCTTTATAACATTTGATTTGGTAGTAATTTCTTCCATATTACACCAAAAGCACCAGCAACCAAAGAATAGATAAATTGGACTTCATCAAAATTGAAAACTTTTTTGCATCAAAGGACATTATCAACAGAGTGAAAGGCACCCCATGGATGGGAGAAAATATTTACAAACCCTGTATTCAATAAGGAAGTCATATTTAGAATGTATAGAAAACTCTGCAATTAAAAAAATAAACTTGGCCAGACACAATGGCTCTTGCCTATAATCCAGGCATTCTGGGAGGCTGAGATGGGAGGATCCCTTGAGCTCAGAGTTTGAGACTGGCCTCTACTAAAAATAGAAAAAATTAGCTGGGCATTTTGGTTGGCACCTTTAGTCCCAGTTACTCAGGAGGCTGAGGCAAGAGAAGTGCTTGAACCCAGGAGTTTGAGGTTGCTGTAAGCTACACTGTAGCCATGGCACTCTAGCCTGGGGCAACAAAGTGAGACTTTGTCTCAAAATAAAAAAGTGATTCAAAAGTAGACAAAGGACTTGCATAAATGTTTCTCCAAAGAAGACATGCAGAACAGGAAAAAACCTCAAAATTAATATAACAAGTATTGGTGAAGATGTGGAATATTTGGAGCCTTTGTACACTGCTGATGTGTACACTGCCGATGAAACATGATATGCAGCTACTTTTTTTTTTTCTCAAAAAAAGTTAAACATCGAATGACCATATAATCCACCAATTCCTCATTTGGATAGATACCCAAAAGAATTGAAAAAATACGGACTTAACAGATATTTGTATGCTCATATTCATAGTAGCATTATTCATGATAGCCAAAAAGTAGAAGAAACCCTCATGTTTATTGACAGATGAATAAACAAAATGTGGTATATACACACAATTTAACTTTATTCAGCCTTAAAAAGAAATTCTGATAGCCAGGTGTTGTGGCAGGCGCCTGTAGTCCCAGCTACTCGGGAGGCTGAAGGAAGAGAGAATCATTAAAGCCCAAGCGTTGGAGGTTGCTGTGAGCTGTGACAGCACGGCACTCTACCGAGGGCAACATAGTAAGATTCCGTCTCAAAAAAAAAAAAAAAAAAGAAAAGAAAAGAAAAGAAAAAAATTCTAAAATACACTAAACATGAAGAAGTCTTGAAGACATGCTAAGTGAAGCACAGTCACAAAATATCAAATATTATAAGATTCCACTCATCTGAGGTACCTAATGTAGGTAAATTTATAGGGACAGAGAGTACACTGGTGGTTGCCAGGGGATGGGAGAAGGGGAAATCAGGAGATGGTGATTAATGGGTACAGAGTTTCACTTGGGGAAGATGAAAATGTTCTGGAGATGGATTCAGAACAGTGTGAATGTATTTAATGCCACAGAACTTTATACTTAAAAATGGTTAAATGGTATATTTGATGTTATACATACATATATGTTTTACCACAAAGCATTTATAAATTATTTTTGTATCTCATATGAATAATAACATAGACTTGTAAATCTGAATGGAATCAGCTGAGAAGTTGAAAAGACTTTCTAAAAGTCTTGTATCAAATAAAAGATCTACAGAAAATATGGAAGAGGAAAAATATTAAAGTGAGGGAGGGTTTGTTTAATCTGTGACTTAAAAAAATCTTGTTTTTTAAATTTGTTTTTTTTTTTAATCCTAGATTACGTTTGGCTTCTTTTGATAGTAGTGGAAAACTAATATGTAGTAGGACAACAGGCTATCAAATACTTACACTTGAAAAGGATCAGGTATGTTTGATTATATTTCTGTGATGTCATTACATTAGTCTTTTGAATCTCCTTTTGAAAATTCTTAAATAGAATTAACATTAAAATATTCTTATTTAAAGACTGGTTTGAAAGTTTTTTGAAGGTAAAAACTTCAACTTGATTTCCACATAACTTACTCCATCCCACTAGAAGCATAACCAGGACAAAAAAGAAAACATGATTTCAGGGGCAGAGAAAAGCTGATTTATAAGGAAATAATTGTTTATCCTGAATTTCATCTTTAGTTATGAATCTTAAGTGCTTTATACATATAAATAAATCCACATAAGTGCATTTATTTATACATTAATAGCAGACATCTTGAAGATAATTCAGTATGTTTCCATAGCTCCTAAATATTGCAAGAACATTATTCTCTAGCATATTAGGTTTGTAAAATGATAAACATCTGTAACATACCCTACATTATCGCTAAACTCATTTGTTCATACATCACATGAATGTAGAAGTTTCAAAATGCTGTGAAAATAAATGAGAGCTGTTAAAATATATAACATGTTCACTAAAACCCCCATTCCAAAGGGCATAATATTTTAATAAAGGTTTGGGGGCCTATTATACTTCACGTAAATTTGAGACATAAGCAGTTTCCTCAGACTGATTGTTGTACCCGCACATGACTTGTATGAGAACTCCTTTTACAGCATTCTCTAGCCATTGTTGGAACTCTAGCAACAAAAGAGCTGACCATCTTTAGTAGTGGGTAGTATGTAGTAATAGGAATGTCCATTTCAAAGCAAATACATAATGAAAAGGTTTAATTCTGCCTCCGCTGGAATTCTCTGTCCTTTTATGCTCTTTGGAGCTGAATTGACAATGACTATCCTGAACTCTTACCTAGAATTTCATTAAAAAAAAAAATAGTCACAGTTCAAAGCATCCAAAGACTTCAGAAGCACCAAGCCAAGATAATACTTGTATTCCAGATGTTCCTTCAGCAAACACTGAGGTCTCCTTACTGCATGCTAGGTTCTGTGCTAGGAGTGGAGGAAATAAAGCTGGGCTCATGTTAATACAGCCTAGCATAAGCAGCATGATAGAATAAACTCACAGTGATGTGCAACATTGAGTGAAAAGTCTCTAACCTATAATGTGCAGTTGAGAGTGGGTGTGGTCATTAGGGATGGGGGAGACAGCCTAGGGGAAACCTGTCCTAGAAAAGTTGAAAGTGAATAGAGGGCCAGTCTAGGTGGCTCTTGTCATTGATCTAGCATGCTTGGGAGGCTGAGGTGGGTGGATTGCCTGAACTCAGGAGTTTGAGACCAGCCTGAGCAAGAGTGAGACCCCTGTCTTTAAAAATAGACAGGCATCGTGGCAGGCACTTTCAGTCCCAGCTACTTGGGAGGCTGAGGCAAGAGTTTGAGGTTGCTGTGAGCTATTTTACTCAAGGCAACAAAGTAAAACTCTGTCTCAAAAAAAAAAAAAAACGCCAAATCATACATATGCCACTCAGAAACACTGCTGACATTTTTTTCTTCACTTGTATCTTTTTTCCAAAAATGGATCTTACTGCTATTTCATAACCTTTTTTTTTGTTTGTTTGTTTTTTGAGTCAGAGTCTCACTATGTCACCCTCGGTAGAGTACTATGGTGTCACAGCTCACAGCAACCTCAAAGTCTTGGGCTTTAGCGATTCTCTTGCCTCAGTCTCCCAGGTGGCTGAGACTACAGGCACCGGCCACAACACCCAGCTACTTTTGTTGTTGTTGTAGCTGTCATTGTTGTTTGGTAGGTTGGGGATGGTGGGTTCGAGCCCAGGCTGGGCCTGCTAAACATTAACAACTGCAACAAAAAAATAGCTGGGTGTTGTGGCTGGTGCCTGTAGTCCTGGCTACTTGGGAGGCTGAGGCAAGAGAATCGCTCTGAGCCTAAGAGTTTGAGGTTGCTGTGAGCTATGATGCCACGGCACTGCTAAGAGCAACAAAGTGAGACTGTCTCTAAATAAATAAATAAATAAAATTAGCCAGTTGGATTCAATTTACATGAGCTCAGTTTTGTTGGCAACATCTAAAGCAGCATAGTCAGGAGCTAATCCAACATATGCCTTCTTCCCTCCATCAGGCCTGGTCAGGATATTGACCTTGGCCAAATCGATGTCATAGAACTTCCTCACAACCTATTGAAGAAGGTGCTTGTTGGCCTTAAGATCTACAATTGAGTACAAGTGTGTTGTCTTCTATCTTCATGGCTGACTCAGTGGCTAGAGAGAACTTTATAGTGGCATAGAGTCAAGCTTAGGGGAGAGATAAAGTGGGGTCACTGGTCTGGCCCTTTTTTGGAGAACAAGGCTAGGAAAGCCTAGGTGCATCAGATAGTGACACACCAATTGTAACCTTTATTCCCTACTTCATTGTACGTAGTTTTTCTTGTCAATAAATATATATCCACAACATCATTTTTTCTTTTTCTTTCTTTTTTTTGAGACTGAGGAGGCATGTCTCAGACTCCCTAGTAGCTGGAACTACACATGTTAATTTTTTTTCTTTTTCTCATAGAGACAGCGTCTTGCTCTTGCTCAGTCTGGTTTTGAACTCCTGAGCTCAAGAGATCCCCCGTGTTTTCCAGAGTGCTAGAATTACAGCTGTGAGCCACTGTACCTAGACTACTATAATTTACATAAATCCCTTTTGTCAGATAAAATTCTTAGGGTTTTTCCAAGTATTATATATTATCTTTATCCACTTTTCTGAGGGTTTTATTTTTTTTAAGACATTCTAAGAAGTAGCATTCTTGTCAAATAGTGTATACATTTTCTAATGGCCAAATTACCTTTTACAAGTATAGTCCAGTTTACACTCCCTCCAAGAGTATAGAGAATATACCTACTGTAGTATCTTAACTTTCTTTTTAACCTTTCCCACAAGGCAATAGTGGAACAAATTTGTTTTAATTTTCATTTCTTTCATTTTTGTTATGGTTGAGTTTTTCTGTGCATCTTGGGCTTATTATATAAATTGACATTTAATATCTGCCTAACTTTCTATTAAAATGTTCATTCTCCCAAGTAGCTGAGACTACAGTCAAATGCCACTATACCCAGCAAATTTTCTTTATTTTTTTGTAGAGACAGCATCTCACTAAGTTGCCTAGGCTGGTCTCAACCACCTAGCCTGAAGTGATCCTCCTGACTTAGCCTTCCAAAGTGCTGGGATTATACAGGTGTGACCCACTGTGCCTGGCCCATCTTTTATATAATAAGAATCACAAAATTTGTGATATGCTATAGTTTTTCTATTTTCACCATTTGTTTTATCAACCTTTAAAACAGTATCTCTCTTCCTTTAGTGATTCCTTCTTTTGGTGTGATCCTTAGGCCTCCTTATCCTTACTAGAATTGTAAATATGGTCATCTGAGCTGGGCATGGTGGCTCACGCCTATAATCCCAGCTACCCAGGAGGCTGACCTAGGAGGATTTTTTAAAGCCAGGAATTTGAGACCACTCTGGGCAACATAGCAAAAACTATCTCTTAAAAAAATTTAAAATAAAAATAATCATTGTATTTTTTATGTTCCTTTAAGGGTTAATGTTTTACATTGGAGTATTTCAAATGTATTTAAAATACCTTACACTAAATCCTTAGAAACTTTGTTTCCTTTCTGAACTTTTCATTTTATTGATTCCTTTGTTATGAAGACAAGGCATTGTTTTAATTAAGTTAACTTAAAAATTCATTTTAATACTTAATAATGCAAAACCACTTTCATTCTTTTTTCAAAAATTCTTTGATTTGGTCGGCAAAGTAGCTCACACCTATAATCTCAGTACTTTGGGAGACTAAAGCAGGAGGACCAGTTGAGGTCAGGAGTTCAAGACAGGTCTAGCCAACATAGAATACCCTCCCCCCATCTCTATAAAATGGTGTAGAATCATTTTGTAAAGTTTCCTATGGGGATTTTGATTCATATTATTAAATGTATAGAGTAACATGTAGGAAATTAGTATCTTCCCCTTTTGGAATATGGTATTCTCTACATTGATTTAGGTTTTCTCTTATTCTCTCTAAAATGTATAGTTTTTCCCACATTGTTCCTATATATTTCTGGAAATAGAATGCTAAGTGATATTTCAACTGCTAGGGAAATGAATTTTTCCTAATAGTTTTTGTTGGTTTTTGAGATAGAGTCTTACTTTGTTGCTGTGGCATCATAGCAATCTCAGACTCTTGGGCTCAAGTGATCCTCTTGCCTCAGCTTCCCAAGTAGCTGGGACTATAGGCATGTGCCACCACAACATCCAGATAGTTTTTCTATTTTTAGTAGAGATGGGTCTTTGCAGAAATTGGTGCATCTATTCAGCCTATAAGTGACAGTCCCATGGCTTCCTTCTTGTCCCAGAGTTGGCCCTTTTAACCTACCCTCCATCCCAATCTTACCTATACGCAAATACCAGATCCTCCTTGGAGCTTTTGTCATGATAAAGAATTTTGATTTTTATCAAAAATCAGATAAAACTATCATCAAACTTTTTTTTTTTTGAGACAGAGTCTTTCTGTGTTGCCCTGGGTAGAGTGCTGTGGCATCGTAGCTCATAGCAACCTCAACTTGGGCTCAAGCAATCCTCCTGAGTAGCTGAGACTACAGGTGCCTACCACAACACTCAGCTAATATTTTCTGTTTTTAGAAAGAGACAGGGTCTTGTTTTTGCTCTGGTTTGTCTTAACCTCCTGAGCTCCAGCAATCCACCTGCTTTGGCCTCCCAGAGTGTAGGATTACAGGGGTGAGCCACCACACCCAGCCTATCATCAAAATATTTGTCCTTGGATGCAGGGAGGGTAATTGGTGGGACCACACCTACGGTGCATCTTACAAGGGTACAAATGAAATTTACTACATGTAGATTATAAATTTCTTAACACAATAACTAAGAGGGTGCTGTGAAGACTATGTTGACCAGTTTGATGAAAATATTTTAGATTGTATATAAAACCAGCACATTCAGGTGGTGCCTGTGGCTCAAAGGAGTAGGGCGCTGGCCCCATATGCCAAAGGTGGAGGGTTCAAATCCGGCCCCAGCCAAAAACTGCAAAAAAATAAAAAATAAAACTAGCACATTGTACCCCATGATTGCATTAATGTACACAGCTATGATTTAAAAAAAAAAAATATATATATATATATTTAATAAAGATTTAATACATATATATTATATATAAATATAATATATATATATTTATAAAGATTTAATTACTTAAATGTAGTAAATGTGCCTTCACCCAGATCAGATTATTCCCCCCCACACACACTTCTTTTCCAGATTTTATTATTGATAATAAGTTTTGACTAGGTCAGAATGCAAGTATCTGAAAACCAACTATGCTTTGACATTATTCCTTTCTGGTGACAATTCAGCACCATTAGCCTACGCTATAGCCTTGCCTGATTTTGTTCACTGTTGTCTTTTTAACAAATACTACTTTGCCTCTTTGGGGATATAGGTGGTCCCTGGGTTTCGAACAAGATAGGCTTTGTAGATTTATTCTTTTTTTTGTGTGTGTGTGTGTATAGATTTATTATTAAGTTGAATTTGTGTATAAGTTGGAATAGGTACATTTACCCTATTACCTGTAATAGTCTCCTTTCATGAGTATGAGTCATATACAAGTTGGATGTTTGTAACTCAGGACCGAGTGTATATATAGAGAAATTGTGTGTGTGTGTGTGTGTGTGTGTGTGTGCCTTCTTTATCTTGCTACTCCCTCAACACAGGAGCTATGTCCAGTTGAGCCTACTTCAGTCACTCAAATATGCTAGTTTTAGTCTTTCATTGCAGAAATATATCTCAGTAAAAATTTAAAACTCTAGTTGGGGTAACTATCTTTTAAAAATTTTCTGTGATAGACATGTATTACTTGAGCATATAAAGGGAAAAAACTCTAGTTGGAGTACAGTGGCTCATGCCTGTTATCCTACCACTCTGGGAGAATGAGGCAGGTGGATTGCTTGAACTCGGGAGTTCAAGATCAGCCTGAACAAGAGCAAGACCTCATCTCTACTAAAAGTAGAAAACCTAGCTAGGCATTGTGGTGGGCACCTATAGTCCTAGCTACTTGGGAGGCTGACGCAAGAGAAGCTCATGAGCCCAAGAATTTGAGGTTGCTGTGAGCTATGATGACACCAGAGCACTACACCCAGAGTGACCAAGTGAGACTTCAAGAAAAAAAATTAAAACTCTCAGTGTTGAAATAGTGTTTAATAGTGTAGTCTCCAATGTGTATAAAATAAAGTGAAACTAATATATAGTATTGCAGAGAATGTATTGCAAGTATTTAAAAAAATAGGAATTCTAATTTCAGCATTGCTTCTTTCACTCTGAGAATTTATTCTGTTCACCAGTAGTGCTGGTAAAGGATAGATGAGGTTTCAGACAGACATCTGTAGCATCAATGATGTTGTATTTGTGGTTCTCAGATGTAGTATCAACTCCTGTCTCCCTGAGAGTTTGGTACATTCTTAATGTATGTAACTGAACCTGAAATTGCTTTTACATGATAATGTATTTTATGTTTCAAGAGACAGATAACATGTTTGTCATAAGGACAGTGGAGAATCTTAGGAGTAGGAATGGTGGTAATAATGGCTCTCCACCTTCATCCCAATGATTGCTATGCCAGTGGACATTAAAGCCAAGCAGGCAGGCATATTGGTGTGTGCTTATGTCCCAGCCACTCAGGAGGTTGAGGTGGAAGGATCCCTTGGTCCCAGTAGTTCAAGGCCAACTTGGGCAACATAATGAGGCCCTGTCTCTTTAAAAAAAAAAAATTGTAATTAATAAAATTTAAAGAAGAAATTGAAGCCAAGTGAGAAGTTTATATATTTCTGAACACTGTATCTATTCATAAAATATGCAGGTACTTAATAGAAATTTTTGTAATAATGAAAATACCTACCACTAAGTACTTAATATATAGCTGGATTTGCTAAACCCTCTATGTATTATCTTATTTCATCTCAGTATAATTCTGTGAAATGGGTACTTTTTTTCTTTTCTTTTCTTTTTACTCTGTCTGTCACCTCTGGGTAGGGTGCCGTGGCATCATCATAGCTCACAGCAACTTCAATCTCTTGGGCTTGAGCTTCTCCTTGTCTCAGCCTCCTAAGTAGCTAGGAGAGTAACTGGAACTACAGGCCCCTGCCACAGTGCCCAGCTAATTTTTCTATCTTTAGTAGAGACAGGGCACTTGCTGAGGCCAGACTTGAACTCATGAGCTCCGGCAATCCACCTGCCTGCACTTCTCAGAGTGCTAAGATACAGGCATGAGCCACTGCACTGGCCACAGATGGGTCCTCGTATTGTCCCTGTTTCATACAATGAGAAATTGTCAGTAACTAGTGGGTGGCAATTCAGAGATTTGAATTGTGGGTCTCAGACTCAAGCTGTCAATCCCATATTATCTCCTTTGATTCACTCAATTCAACAGTTTGGGTTTTTATTTTTTAAATACTGCCTTCTAGTTGTCATTAAACTTACGAATCTGTCTTATAGGAACAAGTGGTGATGAACTTGGACAGCAGGCTTCTGATCTTCCCTTTATATATATGCTGTAACTTCTTGTATATATCTCCAGAAAAAAGAATTGAAAGTAATCGTCATCCAGAAAATCCAGAAAACTGAGATCTCATCAGTTGGAAACAGTAGCACTTTGAAAACTTTTTAGGCCAGCTTTAATTTAATGGTCCTACTGATACTTCTAAGGTGACTAACAATGACAAAGGCCTTATGAACTGTACAGACAATACAGAAGATTATTCTTAGCCTCATTACATTTCTATGCATATATGAAAAACATTTTAAAGCCAAGAAAATATCGGTCAAACCATTTGTTATAATAAAGATGTCAATTCATGCTTTATTAATTTAGCATCAGTAGAAAATTGCTATAGGTAAATTTCAAATGCCTCTGCAACAAAATATAGATTTAATTTTTAACTGAAACTTCGTTAGTGAACCTTAGTTATGTTAGTGAACTTTAGTTATCCAAAGTAAATTTATTTTTATTTGGCTAAAAGAATGCTAAAGGAATACTTTGGCCAATTATAACTACTTTTTCAGTTGGTGCATTTAAAGCTGTCCTTTTAATTTTTTCACCTTATTATGATTCCTCCTTTTAGTGTAATATCTTTCCAGTGCATATTTGTTTTTAATCATTAAATACTTTTTCTATGGTTTCAGAGACCAAGCTGAGGAATCTTTTTTTTTTAACTTAAGCATTTTCATATTTTCTTTCAATTTTCTGGGAATTTGAACAAGAAAAATCAGCTTCAGACCTACAAATGAACTTGAATGAGGGAAAAATTGATTCTGAGCATATTTCTTACCTTACATGGTCTTTGACATTCTGTACACTTTTGTTGTTAGGTTATGAATTATTTATGTACCAGAATTACACTTTTAAACATTGTAATATTCTGATGTTTAAAATTATTTATGTTCACATTTTAGTTGGGAATTCTGTTTCCTACTTAAGCTCAGGACTTTATAACCTCTGAATTGAGTGCCTTTAAGTTATACATACTACTAGAAATTTCATAGTACATGTAAATAAGGTCAGAGGATTTAATCCAGAAGCTGATAATAAAGCATTGGTGTAAAAATGGAACTTATTTTTGTCAAATGAGATGTATACTTGTCATGACTTATATATGTTGGCTTCTTGTGTTTATTGCTATTTTGAAAATACCCATGTTCATTTTCTTTCTAGTCAGAGTAAGTACTTCTGTAGTTAAT
>CAUYPK010126776.1:0-19854 GCA_963574355.1 Loris lydekkerianus | reverse complement strand
CATCATCCCTATTTATTAGAGAAATGCAAATCAAAACCACCCTGAGATACCATCTAACCCCAGTGAGAATGGCCCACATCACAAAATCTCAAAACTGCAGATGCTGGCATGGATGTGGAGAGAAGGGAACACTTTTACACTGCTGGTGAGACTGGAAACTAGTACAAACCTTTTTGGAAGGAAGTATGAAGAAACCTCAAAGAACTCAAGCTAGACTTCCCATTTGATCCTGCAATCCCATTACTGGGCATCTACCCAGAAGGAAAAAAATCGTTTTTATCGTAAGGACACTTGCACTAAGCTGTTTATTGCAGCTGAATTTACAATCACCAAAATGTGGAAACAGCCTAAATGCCCACCAACTCAGGAATGGATTAACAAGCTGTGGTATATGTACACCATGGAATACTATTCAGCCACTAGAAAAAATGGAGACTTTACATCCTTTGTATTAACCTGGATGGAAGTGAAAGACATTATTCTTAGTAAAGCATCACAAGAATGGAAAAGCATGAATCCTATGTACTCGATTTTGATATGAAGACAATTAAGGACACCGTGGGGGTGGCAGAAGGGGAGAGCAGAGAGAGAAAGGAGGGAGGGGTGAGGAAAGGAAGAACAGAGAGAGGGAAGGGGGTGGGGTCTTGGGGTGTGCCACACCTGTTGGGGGCAAGACAAGATTGTAAGAGGGACTTTGCCTAACAAATGCAATCAGTGTGACCTGGTTTCTTGTACCCTCAATGAATCCCCAACGATTAAAAAAGAAAAAAAAAAGAGTAAAGAAAACAATGTGCTTTGAATTTCTTTCAAAAATAATTTAATTATTGATCTTTAAAATTTTGGGGGGCATGCCTAAGTGTGTGCCACAGCACACTGGTTGAAAATCACTTATCTAGAGAATAGAGAACCCTCATTTTAAGGGCCTAGAAAGACAGGAGAGATCCTAAATGCTGTGCTACCCTGAGTGCTCAGGTTTGAATCCCCAGGTGGTTGGGGGGTGGAGATTGAACGATGAGGCAGTAATTAAAAAGGTAATAAAAGCTGAGTGGGCAGGTGGTGAGAGACAGCACTGGAAAATATTTCCTAGAATATGGCAGATGTTTGTATTGAGTGGGCCTGGCTTAGATGTTACTGAGAATATTGTCTAATTACAATTGAACTTGTCCTGGAGTCATTCCCCCACCCTAGCACACAGGAGAAGGGGAGGATTGTTGCCACCACTGGGTGCCTGCAGGCAGCTGGTGGGTGAAAGGAACTGGAGGAGCCTGCTCATTTGGAACTCTGTGACAAAGATGAATCTCCAAGCCTCTGTGAACCACGCGATGTTTCTATTCATTTCTTCAGCACATGTTTTACAAGCACCAAGTCCTCTAGTGAACAAGACAGACATGGCTCTTGTGCTGAGAGAACCCACTGTTCTCCAGGTACAGGCTCAGGAGGAGCCAGCTCACTATTAATTTTGCTGCTGAATCTCAAAGACAGAGTAGGTGGGAGTCCTGTCATCCCTGGCTAGGGGCTGGGCTGGGCAGTTGGAAGAAATCGAGATGCTTAGGGTCCTGCAGCCCTGGCTTTAATCCCGCATTGAAAAATGTACACCTGTTGTGGGGCATCAGACATGTAGGATGCTGCTCAGAGGGCCACTGACTAGTGGGGCTGACATGCACAAGTGGCCAGGCAATTAGACAACCGAGGCCTGGGAAAGAGGCTGAGAGAGATGGGAAGGCTACCAAGAATAAGGTACTCTAGAATGAACTCTGAATCATGAGCAAAACAGAAGCGTAGGGGTAAGGCTGGGGAATTCCAGGTAGAGGGAGCCACCTATGCTACGGTGCACAAGCCCTAGAACTCAGCAGATTCTAGGAACTGAAGGGAACTTCAGCTAGACAGGAATATTTAGGATGATGGCAGGCTCACCCACCTTTTTGCTATCTGACCTTGGAAAATTACTTTGCTTCTTTGAGTCTCACTGTACCCATATGCAAAATGGGTATGACACAGGCTTGCATCCCAAAATTGTGGCTCAACAGATTCTCAATAAATTCAGGACCCTCACATGACTTAGTAGGTGTGCAGGCCAGAGAGGTGCAGTTCCCCATAGCTGGAGGGGGAGGAATTCGGCCCGAAGCCTTCCTGGCCCCATTTTGTGGAATATCTTCATTAATGAGCACTTCAAGGTAAGCTGGATGGAAACCATATGTGGGACGCATAGTCGTGGCCGCAGTGGTGGGGAAAGGACCAGAGACACCCCAGGAGTGGGGTAGGGGCAAGGATTAGCCCAGATGAGATTGGGGGTAGAAGCACAACCCCTCGGATATTTGTCTTTGGGGGAACTCAGGTGAATAGAGTTGACATCTGATCTACGTTCAGGGTGCTCTGGCCTTCTTTCATTTTACTTTGCCCTTTTACATCTCACTCCACTTCTAGACCCGTTCTACCTCTGTCCTCGATCCATGGATTTTTCCTGTGGTTTCAGGAGGGTTGCTTTAATTGTGCTCCTTTGGTCTGAGCCACTCTGCAGCAAAGGCTCTTTTCCTCTGCATCTTAGCTGTCGGCAGCCCCTTCCCAGGTAGGTAGACAGACTCACCTAAGCCTCAGTTTCCAGGCGGATGCTGCTACTTCTCAGTTGTGTGACCTCGGTCAGCTCAGCCAGGTGACCGCATCTCTCTGAACCTCAATTTGCTCACCGGAAAATTGGGGACCCCAATCTGTATCACTGATGGTTGTTGTGAAGCGAAATCAACGATCAGCTGTGTGGAACGGGCTCGGCACACAGGGAAAGTTATTTTCCCTTGCTCTGCCAGGTCTGGGGACCCTGAGCTACACATCCTTTGCTTTTCCATGAAGGAAGCATGACCCATCAAATCCAAACCGTTGGTTTTCATCTGCGTCAGGGAGGCCAGAGAGAGAAGAGACTGCCTCAGCCCTCCTCACCTCAAACAATAAGCGCGACAGCCTGGCGAGGTCTTCGACACTTCATTCTCAAGTTTGCCTGCCAGAAAATGTCGTTGGCTGAACGCAGACATGGGGTGTGAGCTGCTCAGCCTGGAGAAGGGATCCTTGGGCACAGTTCTCATGGCCTCTGAAGCCCTGCCCCTCCAGTGATGGAGTCAACACAGACTCCACCACATCCCAGCCCAGCGCCCTTCCAGGGAAGGGAAATAGTTAATAAGACGTGAAAGTGACCGTGCACAGGACGCTAAGGTGTGTGTGTGTGTGTGTGTGTGTGTGTGTGTGTGTGAATCTTCTAGAAGAACCTGGAATGGGGAAGAGGGGGCTGGGAATAGGAGAAAGGTACCAGCGAGAAGGCCCGCAGCTACACCTCCAAGTTCCCATCACGAGTCCAAACCATTCGCCTGCGTCCCCAGGCCAGCGGACCCTCTGACACCAAACGTCAAAGCCTGTTAAGTTTGTTTTTAGGTACCTTACTTTTTTTTAACCTGTCGTTAAAATTTGCATTTCCCCCATCCCAAACTCGGACAATCCGCCAATTCGCAGCCAGGTCTCCAGAGCCCTGGGGGTCCTGGCACCTACCCAGCTCCACCTTGAATCTGAAAGGCCCTGGGGCCCCTCCAGGTTGAATCTCGGGCTACGGAGTTAGTGGCATCTCCTTAAGAGAGGGAAAAAGGAAGGGAGGGGCAGGGGGTGGTGGAAGGAGACTAGGGAGCGAGGAGGAGGAGCAGAAGGAGGGGAGAAGGAAGGAGCAAGTAGGGAAAAAAAATCAATGCTTTTTTTTTTTTCCGCTTCAAAACCTTAAGAGGGTTTGAGAGATCTGGTCAACTTTCTGAAACATCTGAATCTTTTTACAGCCCTCGGTTCTTTCCCTGAGCCAGCTGTGGGGAGAAGACGGGGGAGGAGGGGAAGAGAGAGAGAGACGCGGGTGTGGAGGGGGAGGAGGGAGAGCGCGCAGGCCGGGCGCCCAGTGCGCGGCCATAGCCTCCTTGCCTCTCCAAACTCCCAGCCAAGGCGCGCGGTGGCGTCCTCGCGCCCTCGCTCGCTCCCCCGCCCGTCGCCCGCGCGAGCCAGGCATGAATGTTGAGACTTGCGTCTCTTACTGCGAGTCGCCGGCCACTGCCATGGACGCCTACTACAGCCCGGTGTCACAGAGCCGGGAGGGCTCGTCGCCTTTTAGGGCATTCCCTGGCGGCGACAAGTTCGGCACAACTTTCCTGTCGGCCGCGGCCAAAGGACAGGGATTCGGCGACGCCAAAAGCCGGGCCCGGTACGTGGCAGGGCAGCAGGACCTGGCTGCACCCCTGGAGAGTGGCGCCGGGGCCCGGGGCTCCTTTAACAAATTCCAGCCGCAGCCGCCAGCCCCGCAGCCCCAGCAGCCGCAGCCGCCCCAGCCCCCAGCACAGCAACCGCATCTTTACTTGCAGCGAGGTGCCTGCAAGACACCCCCGGACGGCAGCCTCAAACTCCAGGAAGGGAGCAGCAGCCACAACGCGGCCTTGCAGGTTCCCTGCTACGGTAAGTGCACGTGCTGGTCACCAGGGGCTGGGGACCTTGGGGTCCACGGCTACGGCATCCCCCGAAACTCACTAGGCTCGCGGGAGGTGGGAGTTGGCGGGCTATGGAGGCGCGGAACCAGCAGTGCGGTGACTCCAGGTTGGAAAGTTAAGATGGACTGCTCCGAGGGGGCCGAGAATCCGTTCTCCCAACTTCTAGCCCAGGCGCTATTAAATTCGACCAGGAGTTTGTTTCTTATGGTCTCTTCCGCGTTGCCACAAGCCGCTTGCTTTGCCGGCGGGTCCGGATTTGAAGCAGATGCTTCGTACCAGCTCTAGGCGTGCGGGGGGGAAGGAATCGCGGCGCCTCGCTCGGGCGCTGTGTGGTGGAGCTGCTGAGGCCTCGCTCCACGCGGGCTCGGAGGCTCCTCGGGTGGCGCTGCAGGTGAGAGGGTCGCAGGTGCCGAGCCTGACCCGGAGCCCGGACACAGTTGGTGGAGCCCTCACAGGAAGCTAAGGCGCAGCGGCACCACACGAATGTGGCTACGGAGACCTTAGGATCCCAGAAGACCCTGAAATTCCGGGACCCAGGGCGCTGCTTGTGGCAGGGATTCGGCCGGGCTGACTTCCCCGGTGCTTCCTGCCGGCGATCCTTGGAGGCCTTCGAACAATGGTTTAGGGCAGACCAGCCGCCCAGGCAGAAAGCTGCGGACCTCCAGTGGCCCAGGGCTGTGGGAAGAAAGAAGGGTCTAGGTTCTGCTTTGGGCCCACAGGGCTCCCGAGGGAGATGTGGCCTAAATGACCTCCAAGCCCTCTTGAACTGAGGCCTGGGTCTCCCAACTCAGCAATCATTCCTCGAGGAGACAGCGCTCAAGGGCATTTTGAAGCCAGAACAGTTTAGGAGTCTAGGCCTTCTCTTCTGCCACAAAATTGGGGTTGGGAATCCCCAAACTAGAAGGAAGAGCAACTGAGAAGGGAGGGAAAATCTTTTCTGGGCCAGAAGCCCTTGTTCCACACTCTCCCCCTGAGGCCTTGGGCTTTCAGGCAGGGCCCTGGCGAGATGACCTGCTCCTGACAAGGCAACACCTTCCACTGCCCAGTACAGCAGGATGAGGGCCACTAGGCCTGGGGACAGAGGTGGGACGTGGTAGAGGCCTTGATGGCTTTAACCTTAAGAAAACAAATGCTTTCTCATATTCACACTCACTCTCTCATAGCTTCAGAGCTAGTCCATAAATGGTTGCTGACAGGTACAAACATATACACAGTCACACACTTGCCTACACTTGAATTTTACACACACATACAACCTCTTCTTTATGAGCAAACGTCCAGCACTCTCCAAAAACACACTCCTGTGGCCTCATACAAGGTACACAACTCCCAAACCCACAGGACAGGACTTGGGGCAGATTTAGAAAGATCAGGTGGCCTTTTCCCACTTCCTCCACCACCTTTCCTGATCAGGCACTCAGATCACAGCATCCCACGGCAACTCACAGGTGCTCCTTGGTGCTCAGGGACTCAGCCCTGTGCATAAACACTGGCCTTCCTGCCCGGCTCACACCCCCTCCTCATCCCTGTCATTCAGGTCTTAGGTGAGAGCAGGTCGCAGCCTGGGGGACCTATGGAGTTTCACTGTGAACAGCCAAGGAGGGGACTTTCGTTTTTTCTCTCCCATTGCTCTGGTTTTTGTATTTTAAGGAAATCCACCAATGAGACCACTGAGGAAGCTGAGATATTAGGCAAGAAGAGAGCCCAACAGCTCCCAACTGCTTGGTAAAAGATGCAGCCAGATCTGAGAGAAGGTGGAGAGGGGTGGCCCCTCTGAGCACCTTCTCTGTTCCTTGCTGGGCCCCAGCAACCAGCCTGGCCCTTCTTTTACTTAGGGAAGGGGCTAGCCACTTGACCTGGGACTGCCCCTAACCCATAGTGTGACCTGACAGTAAGTCGCTTCTCTAAGTTCCAGTTTCTTAATATTCATCAAAATGATAATAGAAAGGTTTCTCTGGGTCCCATTATGGAGAGAGCAAGAGCTTCCTTCCTCCATTCCCATCCCGATCTCCACGCTGTTCAGAACATAAGAACACTCAACTCTGAGGACTGAACAAGCCCCTGCCACTGCTCTGGGCAAAGTCATAAGCTCCAGGTTGGGACCAAAACCACACTCTATCCATGCACAGAACCCCACCCCCACGCGGCCTAAGATGGAGGCAGAGCAACCACTAACCAGCAATAAGTCCTTGCACTTTGTGCTCTCTCAGCAGCTGAGTTTCCCTGGCCAAGAGATTTCTGATTCTTGTAAGGATAAGGATTAGACACTTTAGGTCTAAAATGGGGAAACTGAGGCACCAAGAGGCAACGCTCCGCTCTCTACAGAGGTAGCTAGGAGGGCGGCCTCTGGATTGGGCTCTTTAAACTACCCGAAAGCAGGAAGACTGAGGAACGGTGGCAAATCTTTTTCCATAGTTGTGAGAGAGTATACCCAAGAGAGGAGAAAACAGGTTTCAGGGAAAAATCCTCTGAGGTCTCCAGGAGCTGGAAGAAAGTCAGAGGCAGAGAGGACCTTGGTGCCAGGCCTGGCCTTGGCTGATCCTAAACCTTGCCACCCTTTCTGGTTCTGGGGGTCCCTGGCAAACAAACAAACAACGCTTGGAATGGGGGGGGAGGCTGCTAGATCTCTTACTGCACCTCAGCTGGGGGGCACACTCCTATTGAACTGCCCCACAGCGGAAGTAGTTCAGGACAGTGGCTGAGGGAGTTAAGGCCGAGTAGCCACCTCCAGTCTCTGCTGGCTCTGGAGTTCTTGCCCAAGTTGTCCAAAGAAGAGGTGATGGAAGTCCTCCCTGGCTGCAAGTGTCCCTTCCCTTTCTGGATCTTCGTTTATCCATTAGTTCTAAAAGATGACTCCGAAGTCTCCTTGGGGTACAGAGACATCCGCGTTTTTATGAAAGTGTTCCAGCGGTCCTTCTGCAGTCCCGACATATCCACGCTCCTGGTCCACACTTTGGCCTCCCTTAGCGCCTGCCCGAATGCAGGGCAGGCCTCCTTGGCCCCAGGAGAGGCGTCTGGTTGGGGACCCCACGTTTCTCAGCGACGAAGAGCCTTTTTGTCGTCAGGAAAGGGACTCTGGTGCTTTGCTTCGCCCTCCCCCCCCCAGCCGGGACTTTCAGAGCTGAAGCCAGAGCGAAGGCAGGACGCGGGGCTGCTGCGGGAACTGCCCTGCCACCTCCTCCCCTTTCGCTTTCGATTCGGTGCACGCAGATTTTTGTCAAGAGCCGACCGCTCCGCTTCGCACGCATCCGCTCCCAAAGGCAGGCTCTCAGCGCCCAGGTCTGGGAGACTTGAGCCAGGCTGGAGCCCCCGCGGGGCCGCCGAGGGGCCCATGGCCAGGAACGTGTAAACTCTTCTGGGGTTGCATTTAATTCAGTCAAAGAACTGGGTGTGTATTTGCATTTGACTGAAGACCCCGAAAAGACAGGGAGAAACAGAGAGGGACCCAGAAGCGGCAAGAGCCTGTGGGTGATTAGCAGATAATCTGAAGAACCGGGAGCTGAGAAACGGAGCCCATTCGGGAAGGGAGGCGATCCCCGATCAATTTTGAAGGGGAAACAGGGAAGGAAGATGCTTTTAATTTTTTACTTTGTTAATTTCCATTGCCGCCAGCCTGCTCGCAGACGTTTTTAAATAGAAAAAAAAAAGAAAGAAAGAAAGAAAAGAAAAACAGAAGGCCTGCATTAAAGGTCTAGTATTATTTTTAAATCAATAGTCTTGCACGAATTCTTCTTCCTTATAATTTACATACAGTGAAGCGCACAGGTCTTAAGTGGAAATTTAGAAGTGTTATGCATGTGTACCCTGGTAGAACTGCCGTCTGGATGGAGAAACAGACCCCTAAAGTATTAAATACGCACGCGGAAAACTTTTGAGGAAAAAATTGTAAGTTGTTTTAAGAAAATTTCAAAAGAGACTTCAGAAAGCCAGCAACCCTGTTCCCGACAGAGACCGACGGACCGTGGTGTTTCTTGAGTAGGATGATTTTGTAAGCCCGGCATTGTCGCGCAGGTTAGAACCCGCTGCGCCGAGACCTTCGCTTTGGCCGCTTGGCTGTCCCGGGTCATCAATGTCCCGAGCCGTGCGCGCTGTGCTGCCGGCCGGCTGCGTCAGGGAAACGAGTTAAAACACCACGAGTAAAATTTCGCGAAGGTCCGGAGGACTTCGGTTTTGAAAAGCAGCTGGGCACACTTTCCTCGGGACATACGTTGTCTCGGCCTCAGCCCCTTTCTTTCTTCCTGAAGGGGCGCGCGGCTTCGTTTTGGTGGCAATTTGAAATATGAAATGAAAATATAGAGGCCTTTGCAGCTGCCTGGGGTGAGAGGAGGTTGGCTTTCTGGGGCGTTCGTCCAGAGGTTCGGGAGGGGAATGAGGGGACAGTTGCCGGGAGTTCCCCGCGGCTCCGCGGACTTGGGGTGGGGAGTGGGGAGCCCGGCTCCGGCGGTGCGCTCTGACGCTGGGACAGGCGAGGCGGATGCGTAACGGAGTGTTAGGGAGAGAAAGCTGGACCAGAGAGAGCTCCCTGTATTCAGAGCCTCAGCGTCCTCAGTCCCGCAAACCCCTACCGAGGATGCCAAGGACCTAGGCCCCAGCCCTGTTTCGGGTGGGGAGGAGAGACCCTCATCCTGCGTCTGGACGGACGTTGCCTGCCGGGCGCCACCTGGCCACGTGTGCCCGCAAGCGGCCGGCTGTTCCAGTCTCAGCTGCACGTCCTCACTGAGGTAAACCAAAACTTCGAGAACCTGGCTAAGTGATGATGCCGCCCAATGAATCCAGAATAGAGGCAAAGGGTTTTGCAGTGCCACTGGACAGGCGAGACCGAGCCCTTCTTCCAAACAGGACTCTTACAGGGAAGGAGGAGACTGCTCTCTCCAGCCTGCAAGTCCTCCCAGCCGCAGCCCGAATGGGTATCGGCGGATTTTTCTCAGAAGGCAGAGTTCCCAGTGGCCTCCAGGGCCTGCCCCTCAGGCGAAGCCCTCCTTCCACCTTTCTTATACAGATGTTTAAATGACAGACACCCCCACCTCTCCATTAAAGATGCTCCCTCCTCATCCAGGACAGGGGTGCTGGCCCGGTCCGGTCACAAAGACTGGCAAAAATTCAGTGGTGCGACAGAAGCCTCCGGTGTATTCAGGAAGGTATTGCATTCCGTTCACCCCAGCCATTCTCTCCTTCACCAGCGCGTCCTGTCACTTTAAGAAAGGCCATCTCCTCCACCCGTCTTACCTTGAACCTGCAGCACAAAAGGGGAGAGGGAGGGGTGGAAAGGAGCTGGGGTTCAGCGGAGAGAAGAGACTGGTGAAAGGACAGTTCAGTGGTTCGGTGGAGGGAAGGCAGGATTGTCAGACGGTTCAGACGACTCCAGAGGCAACTGGAAGGGTCACTGTGGGTTCCATTCTGTGACGGGACTCCGAGAGTGATGCTCTTTTGCAGAGGAGGGGGCAACTAGGAGATACTGTTGGGGGTGAGAGGGGCCGCCGCCTGCCAAATGCCTGTCTTTTCTGGTGACCTTGCCTCATGTACTTGGTGGTCGCTGCCCCCTCGCTGTGTTCCAGACAGGGATGGTACTGGGCACACTTCATTACACTCTTAAAGCAGACTCATTTAGGGTGGATTCTCATTCTGAGCTGGGGGCGGCAGAGTGCTGGCGCTGGCTTCACGCCCCTCTTAGGGGATGGCGAGCCTGGTAAGCACAGCAGCTGCCTCTCCCAGCTCTCCGAAGGCCACAACCGGGAGGGCTGGGAAGCTGTGGAAGGCTTGGGCCGGGACCCTAATGTCTGACTTGGCACAAGCGTCCAGCAGGGCACACAGCCCAAGCAGATTGCGACAGGTCTCCACAGTTGTGTTCCCTACTCCCTGCACGGCCTTGGAGAAGTCCTTCCTGCTTCTGGGTCCGTATTTTAGCTCTGTGAAATGCAGGAGTTTGGATAGTTTCCCAAGACCCTCTCAGTCTTTTCTGTACTTATGCCAGTCTGGACCCTCATTTGCCCTCATACAACATACATTTTTATCTAGGAGAAATCGGGATAGGGTGGGCAGAAAAGGCTCTCCTAAAAGCTGACGCAGGTCCTGATCTGGTAGCAATCCAAGGATACACTGAATGCAGGTTCTGGGCTCAGGACTGGTATGTAAACGGGGGAGGGGGGAGGGAGGAGGAGCCACCTGCATCTTCTTGCCCACTTGTGCCCAGGCTCAAGCTGAGGCTCAGGGGTGCCTGGCTCCTCCAGGCTGCTCATGTCCTGGTCTCCACTCGTCTTTCTCTCCCTGTGTTGATGGAGCCTCTAGAGCACACGAGCACCTGTCTCCTAGGCTGCAGGGTGCATCCTTCCAGGTGTGTTACACCTTTGGGTTTAGTTTAGGGAATGTTCATCAGGTGGAAGGACGATGAACTAGTGTCTCTTGGCCCCAGAATGGTTAAGCACACAGGGAGCTTACTCAGCACCCTGGGCTGTATGAGAGCAGACTTGGAGATCTGTGTGCATGTATAACAGTGCCAATGTAGGCAGCTGTGTGCCCCACTCATCCTCACTGGTTCCGATGAATCCCATCGTCTGAACGTGTTCCAGGTTGTGGCCAAGAGTACTAATTTGTGAGTACTCCTGTGTGATGATGTGGAAGCTCCCCAACACTGGTGTTTGTGTTCTCTAGTGCATGAGTCCCATACATGCTAGGGTGAGTGTGGCACAGGGCTCTGGAGGCCCCTCCTGGCCTGTGTGTGGCACAGCCTCTGCCTGGAGAGTAGTGACTAACCAGTCCCTGCATCACAGCATGTGGCCTTCCCGCTGCTGGTCTCAACTCCCAAGGGAGTCTGACTCACTGAATGGCAGGCGGAATTTCCCTGTGGCCAGTCTCTGGTGGGACCCACCCAGCCCCAGCGTCATCCTGGGTCCCTCAGACATGGCCCACCCAGCCCCTGCGTCCGTACCACTGGGAGGCCTTTCCCCAGCCAGCCAGCTCTGGATATACCCGTTGTCCTGTGCAACGCACTGTGGAAGAGAACCCATTCTCGGCAACATCTTTATGTGCATTGCAGACCCCATTTAGCATATGGGCAAACTGAGGCCCAAGGAGAAATGGAGCCCTGGGTTAGCTTATTAATGGGGGAGTGAAACCCACTGAGTTCTCCTCCTTCCACTGCTGGGGCAGGAGGTAGAGTGATTGGGGAAATCAGGCTCACCTACTGTTGTTTCCATCCAACCCCTCCCGTGCACAAAACTGTGCAACCAATAGGACAGATGCTTGTAGTGCACTCCTGTCTCCTTAGAAATAATCAGCTCCACTGTGAGTTCCTGGAATTTAGAAGGACAATAGGAGAGTAGCCATGGAGTTTCCAGTTGGATTGCAGGGACCTGGCTTGCATGCAGCCTTGCTGGTCTGGGACTCCTGCTCTCTGCCAAGCTGGGTTTTCTTTCCTAAGTTCATGAAAACCGCATGCCAAGGTTAGCTGAGGCCAGATGACCAACTTACTCCATGGCACAAGATTGTCCACCAGGCCCTCAAGGGCCTTTGGTTGCATCCAGGAGCCTGGTCCCCCCCACTCCTATCATACAATGCTCAGGATGGGTCGCAGCACCACAGTGGGGGTCCCACCAGTGCTGGGAGAGATGGCAGTCATCTGCTGGGCCAGATGTCCTGTTTCACAGATGAGGGCACTGAGATGCCTGATTCCACCAAACTTTGCCTGCTGCTGTGCCAACCTTTGTGGGGGATTCTCAGAAGCTCTGGACACAGCCCTTGCCTTCAGGTCCAGAGGCAGTTGACAGATGAGTGACTTCACAATTCCAGGTCAATGGGACCAGTGCCTGGATGGGGGAAGCCCTGACTCAGGGCATGATGAGAAGATCTGGTTGACTTGCCCCAGGGTATTCAAGTGACAGGAAAGACACTCCCAGGGTTTTGTGACTGGCTCATTGGCAGCCACCTAAGAGGAGGACTCAGGAAAGTGGAGGGGAGTTGGGAGCTCCCAGACTGATGACTCTTCCCCGGGTACTGGAAATCTTTGGAAATCTTTTCTTCTTACCTTTCTCTTTTCCTTCATTTGTATTTTTTTCTGCAGATCAGGAGATGTGGGTTCAAGTCTTGGCTTTTCTAGTTCCCCTTACCTCTCTAGAGGCACTCAGTTTCTTCATCTGTATAGCAGAGCCGTTTGGGCCTGTCCTGCAGGTGAGGGGAACGCGAGGAGGGTGTGATGACAGAGAGAGGTGGAGCCCCTGCAGGTACGTCCTGCACTGCCAAGTCCTCTGCCCACCCCTCTCACTGCCCGGTGAGGGTGCTGGGATAGTGAAAATTGTCAGGTGTCAGAAAGGGACTGAAACTTTGGCTGCCCTAGGATATGTGAGCCTCCTCAATGTCCAGGGCTCCACCTGGACACATAAGTTCATTCACATCTGGTTCACATTGCAGCACTGAGCTGGGACAACTCCAACTCCATGGCCTCTGCTTTTGAAGAAGGAGCTCACCCTCACACAGGGAAGACAAACGTGCACATGGCGGCTCAGCTGCACAGGTCTCCTTTGGGGGCTCAGTCTCCACATCTGTGAACCCCCTGCATGAGACTCGATTTCAGAGGCCCAGGGGTCCCGTGATAGTCCAGGCACTGAGAGAAAGATGGGTCCTCTAGATCCTCAGGGCCTTGGGGCCCCACCCTCTGCCCGACTCATTGTGCTGAGAGAGGGAGCTGGTTGGTCCAATTTGCCATTGGATAGGAATCTGGCAGGTCTTATCCAGCCCCTTGCCTCCACCTTCCTCTGCAGGACAGAGATGATAATGGGGTGTGAGGCAAAGGAGGATTAGAGTTAGCAGGGCAAGACCTCTACTGCTACTAAGCCACATGATCATGATCACCCAGGTTTACCAGGCGCTCCTGCCTGTGTGCCAGACATGGGCCAAGTGCTTCTTGTATATTATTTCGTGTAATCTCCATCACAATCCTGTGAGGTTGATACTGATATCAACCCTATTTCATGCATGAAAACAGACTCATAAAGATACCTAACTTGTCCAAAGGTGAGCATCTAGGAAGGAAAAGGCAAATTTTTGATGGCTGAGGACTCCAAAACCTAAAATGCATCCTTTTATAGAATGATCCTAATTGTATTTGGATCCTATCCTAGAGGATATAGAGACAAAGGATGGGGTCTTCCAAACAGGGCCCCCAAAGAGCTCTTCTCAACTTTATACCTGGGGACGTAAGGGGGGGGGGTGAAGGTGCGTTAACAGCTGCTTTGACATCTGGCAGGTTGAAGTTCTAGACCTGATTCTGTGACCTGGGGCACAGCTTCTTCACCTGTGCTAGATGAAAACAGGGTGCCAGTCATAACATAGGCATCTCATAACTGGTATGAGGGATTACTGTGTGAAATTCCAGTAGCCCCAGGAACATGCCAGAACCTCTGATGGAGGACACTGGAGCTGAGGGTGGGACCTGGCAGTGGGGAATTAATCCCTCCCTTCTAGGAAAGTGAGGACTGCCTGAGGTTTTGTCTGTTTTGTTTCAAACTTGTTCTCCAGAGCCTAGAGCAGGACTTGTGTATGTAGTAGGTGCTCAATAGATGTTTGTTAATGAGTAAATGAATGAATGGGTGATATGGGAAGCAAACATGCTGGGAACTCTGTAAATCTTCCCATCCTCTCTTCCTTCATTCTTCCTTTGACTTGAGATCTGGGGTGGAAACATGACTTCTTGTGCCCTGGTGGAAAATGATTTCCTTCCTGCGGGGATACCTGTAGGGTATGAGGCAGGGAGGTCTTGAGCAGCCCTGTTTGGCATAAACCTTGGTCTTTTCAGAGTCTGGAAGTTCCCTGCTGGTCCCTGTTCAAGTCTGGCTGCCAAGGCTGGCTCCCATCAAGTGGTATCCCACCCCCTTCCTATCCCTGACTCTCTCCTCCCTTCAGATCTTCCGCACTCCCTGCAGTGAGTTCCAGGTCCTTCCTTCCTGCAGCCCCACTCTGGGCCCCTTGTTCCTTCCTGCTGCCTGCCCAGTGGGGCCACCTGAGAGCTGCCGATTATTTTCCTGAGTACCCATACTCAGCCCCCACCCGGGGGTTCTGAGATTCCCTTGCAAAGGATGCAGCCTTCTGGTCTGCCCAGGACACCATCCTGACCTCACCTGGGCTCCCAACAGGGTCTCCTGCTCAGCACTTGCTGTCTCTGAGCACTTGAGTCTCAGCAAAGGCCTGCACATTTTACAGATCTGAGCCTTGGCTCGGATGGAAGAGAGGTGGGGCAGCTCTTCAGGAAGACATGTGGGGAGCACACCAGCGTTGTGCCACATAGCCACCTGGTGTGTGTCCCTGCACCATGCTCAGGACCTTGGCCACATTTCATGCCTCTCAGTGCTTCAGTCCCTTCATCTGCACACCAAGGATGATAACATGCCCCTGGTGCCCACAGAGCTGTTGCGGGGACAAAGCAAGAAGCATTTAGAGTTGAGCCTGGGGTGTAGTCAGTGCTCAGGGATGGTGACCAATGTTACAGTGAACCAGGCACTTGGAGGATGCATGGACAAAGAAGCAGAGAAGACCCTTCTAGAAGAGCTTCCTCCTCTCTCTTTAGACAGGGGATTAGGTGCAGATGAAGTGGTAGGAAATGCCCTGGTAAAAACTCCTCCCATCCAAGAGATCCTTTAAAGTTGCACCCCTGTGTCTTTGGCAGTGAATGAGCTGACTCTGCCCTCAGAGAGCTGACAGCTCTGTTAGAATGTGCTTTGTGCAATGGGAATCCCCAGGGACGTGCAAATGGACTGGGCCTTCCTGAGTAAGGATATTTAAGTGGACCTTGGAAGCGGAACAGGAGGGAGCTAGAAATGGCCCTCTGGACTCAGGCAACAGCACAAATGGGGTTCATGTTGGAGAAGAACATGGAGCAAACGTGTGGATGCAGGAGCGTGGTGGGTGCTAGAAAGCAGCCGAGGAGCAGAAGGGCAGGAGCACAGCCGGGAGGGCTGTTCATTTTCTGCCAAGGGGTTCACGCTTTGGGGAAGCAGGACTCTGAGCAGGGTGTCTAGAGGCAAGCCCCAGAGTCGAGTGCTCCTTGCTCTGCTCAGCGTGGCCTTTATTTTCTGTAATTTCCAATTTAATTTTTCTGCCACCAGCATACTCCCCAGCTCTTATTTATTTGGGGTGGGAAAGAGGTTGGTGGATTACTTGTAATTATCCTACAGTTTTAAAAGAGAAAAGCATAAATATGAACTCACCTGATAATTTTATTGTCTACTTTAAGTTACGTAAGATAAAGTGTTTCTGTTCATTTTTGTTTATAATGTTTTTGAGTGTGATACTTCTCGAAGCAATCTCCAGGATGACATTCAGGCTTCCTCTTGCACGTCTCATGGCAGAACATGGTTTCTCCCCTTCCCTCTTCCTCACTTCTTCTGTTGCAAACCATGTGATCCCTTGTGGATCTTTTTTCATTTTTGCATTATAAAATATATCTTCCCATTTAGCCTTTCCTCAGTGTCAGGAGATGTTGGTCTTCCCCTGTTCCTTGAATTTCTGTTCCTCACACTGCTCATAAGCTGAGTGCTGAGATTTCTCCTGCAAAAAAAGATGTGCCTGCACTTTTTATCCACTCTCCTTATCTAATGAGTAAAGGATGTAGCTGTTCACAACTGCAACTTCAATCAGCCCGAAGAATACTTTTTTCCAGCGTTTGCAGGACCTCTTTGTAAATCTGTAACATCCACAGTACTGATCAGCTAAGTCCACTCTGCCCATAAACTTTGTGTATTCTAAAATGTCAGTGTTTTGAATTGAACAGGCTGCTACTTTCTATAACCAGTCATCAGCTGTGTTTGATGGCCAAAGAAGGTACTCATCATTGTCACTAACCTCTTGTCATAGAATAAGAGACACACACAAAAAAACCTGTGTTGGAGTCTCCCGACATTGGAGCAGGTCGGATGAGATCCAGCATACGATTGGAAAGGGTTTAAGTCAAAATCCGTACTTTAAGCAGGAATGAATTTTTAGTGTAGTAAAATAATATGTAACATAAAGTTTACCATTTTTGCCTTTATAACTATACAATTCCGTGTCATTAAATACATCCACACTGTTGTGTGACCATCACCACTATCTCAGGAACTTGCTCATCGTCCCAAACGTCGCCCCCACCCCTGCACCCCACAGTCCCTGGGCACCTCTATCCTTCTCTCTGTCTCTGTGAATTTTCCTCCTTTGACCACTTCACACGGGGGACTTGGATCTGGCCATTTGTTTATCTTTGAAGAGATGTTTATTCAAGCCCTTTGCCCGTTTTTTAATTTGGTTGTTTATTTTTTTGTTGAGTTGTAGGAATTCTTTATATATTCTGGATATTAATCTCATATTAAATATATAATTTGCAAGTATTTTCTCTCCTCCTGTGGGTTGTCTTTTTGAAGTCTGGATAGTATTCTCTGATGCACGAACATTTTTCATTTTGATAAAGTCCAATCTATCAATATTTTTATGTGCCTATGCTATTGATGTCATATTCAAGAAATTGATAACTCTAATGTCATAAATATTTTCCTATATGTTTTCTTCCAAGAGCTTTACAGTTTAGCTCTTGAGCTTAGGTCTTTTACCTACTTTGAGCTAATTTTGGGTATGGCATAAGACTCTCATTCTATTCTTAACACACCTATCCAGTTTTCCCTGTAGCACTTGAAGAAAGGATTGTCCTTTGTCCACTGAATCGTCTTGGCACCTCTGTTAGAAATCAATTGACCATACATTTAAATGAGAGTTTACTTCTGGGCTTCATATGGCTTTCCAGTGTGAAGCCTGGAATCTCACAATGCACAGGGAGCCTCCTGGGTCATCCATCCACCTTCCTGCCTGCAGGCCAGTGACTGACTGGCCACAGAGATTCAGCCCAGGGACACATTTGGTTTTTTCCCCATGGGAGCTGGTGAGAACTGGTGGAAGGCAGAGCCACAGGTGAGGGCTTGAGAGCCACAGGTGAGGGCCTTAGAGCCACAGCCTTTGCCTTTGGCTGACTGAGAGCCCCTCCATCCCACTGCTAACCATCCTATGAAAACATGGCCAGGATGTCGTGTGCTCTTAGGGTCCTAAGACACAGAAATCTGGGACCACCCCTTTCATTATGATGATTCCAGAATCCTCTCCCAGTGGAGCTGGGAGGAGCTTCAACAGGGAAACCCACTGTCCACACCCCACTGTGCACTTTTGGAAGATTCTCTGTTTTGTTTCCATGAGAGGTACTTGCAGGTCCCTGTCCCCACCATAGTCCAGCAGGTGAGCAGCACAGCCAGGGACTGAGCTGGGGGGGGGGGGGGTAGGGTGGCTTTATGTCCCCTGTGCCCCACTTGGGGACACCCCCAGCTTAGAGGACTGCTTCAGCCTAGCCTGTGACCCAGGTGCCCTAAGGTAAGTAACAGGTACAATTTGTTGAGTTCCTGGAAAGTCACAGAGACCATGTTCGGCCCACAATTGGGCTTCACACACTGCTGGCAGCATCAGATGCCCTTGGTCCGGCAGGCAGCATAGCTCAGGACCTGCAAACAGATTTCAGTGTGAACAGCCGAGTGGCCTTGGGCAAATGACTTGACCTCTGTGTCTCAGTTCCCTTATCTATAAACTGGAGATAAGAATAGTATCTCCCTTTTAGGAATATGATGAGGCTTAAATAAAGTAAAATAGGTAAAGAGCTTAGAACATTTCCTGGAGCAGAGAACACGCTCAGTAAATGTTTGCTGTTATTATGGATAAGCTGTCACTGGAACCCTATATGGGATCAGCCAGAAACCTTGACAGGCAGTTACAGATGACTTAAATGCATAAAACTGGAACATGAACAAATTATTATCAAGTTTTCTGTTGCCATGTGTTGACAGTGTCTTTTAAAATACAGATTAGCAATGGAAGGGATGGTGGCTCTTCATCTGTGTGGCAGGAGGGACTGAGGAGGGAAGAAGGGCACCCATCCCCCTCACATCCTCCAGCCCCTGTCACCCCAGGCTGCCGATCCTCACTCCCAGGTGTGGTGAACTGGGGTGTTAACTTACTCTCCTCCCCTACTGAATATCTGTTCTCTGCACTCATCTGACCCAAAGCTTCAGACCAGAAGATCCCCAAAGGCGGGACTTATGTTGTGTGTATGTCTGATGGGCTCAGGGAAGCTCAGGGAGGCTCTGCACACCCCCAGGCCCTGAGGGTCTGTCTCCAAGGGAGAAGGCACCTGGTGAGCGTCTCACTGGGCCAGCCCCGGTCTGGGATCTTTCACTCAAACCCGCTGGAAGATATGAGCATCCCTGATTTCACAGGTGAGAAAGGTGAGGCTTGGAGAGGGGCAGGGACTTGCCTGAGTGTCCTGCTGTGAATGGAACCTAGATGTCCTGAAACTAAAGGGTCCTCTTCCTCTTCACGTGCTGGTCCTGTCCATTAGGCACTCAGGCCGATGCCCGCGCCTGTGTGCCCATTAGACAGGGCCAGCACGTGAAGAGCGGATGCGCCTGGGAGGGATTTTGCAGCATGCCATACACACACCACACGGTCTTCTCCTCGCTGGTGAAATGCTGGCCACATCCCCTGACCACCCAACTTGCCCCTCCCCTCATAGTCATCCACAGAGCTGCCCCGACCCCCCACTGTCGGGGCAGCTCCATGGATGAGGAAGGAGCTCTGACAACGTCTTCTCTAAGCCCTGTGGCAGGGGAACAGTGAGGGTCTCACTTGTCTCGTGAGCATATGTGCCTGGCCCTGGGTTTACCTAATGAGTCTGCAGGTTTCAGCACCTAGAGAGAAGAGTCCACAGAGGCCAGTCTCGTGCTGCACAAAGTACATTCTCACGGTTTCAGGAGATCTCCTGAGAGGCAGTTACAGGTTGAAAGAGACATATTTGTTTCACATCTACCGTGGACTAAAGTTTTCTTAGTAGAAAGAAGGTACGTACCATACATTGTAAAGCAGAGACTTATTTGAATTTTTTTCAGTCCAGATGAGCAGGAGACAATGAAAGAACCATTTTCAGCCAACACATTGAGAATATTGAAATACTGATTTTTTTTTTTTTGACAGTTGATCTCTGTTGCCCTAGGCTAGAGTGCTATGGCCTCATAGCTCACAGCAACCTCTAACTCTTGGGCTCAGGAGATCCTCCTGCCTCCATGCCTCAGCCTCCTGAGTAGCTGGGACTATAGGCACCCACCAGCATGGCTAATTTTTCTATTTTTTTTTTTTAGTAGAACAAGTCTCACTCTTGCTCAGGCTGGTCTTGAACTCCTGAGCTCAGGCAATCCACCTGCCTCAGCCTCCCAGAGTGCTAAGATAACAGGCATGAAATACCACGCCCAGCCAGAAATACTAAATACTGTTTGTATATATAGACTGTATATCATGGGCAAAATAC
>CAUYPK010126774.1:0-24174 GCA_963574355.1 Loris lydekkerianus | reverse complement strand
GTAGAAAAAGAAGGAAGACTACCCAACACATTCTATGAAGCAAACATCACCCTGATCCCCAAGCCAGGAAAGGACCCAACAAGAAAAGAAAATTATAGACCAATATCACTAATGAATATAGATGCAAAAATATTCAACAAGATTCTAACAAACAGAATCCAGCAGTACATCAAACAAATTATACATCATGACCAAGTCGGTTTTATCCCAGGGTCTCAAGGCTGGTTCAATATACGTAAATCCATAAATGTAATTCAGCACATAAACAAATTAAAAAATAAAGACCATAAAATTCTCTCAATCGATGCAGAAAAAGCTTTTGATAATATCCAGCATCCCTTCATGATCAGAACACTCAAGAAAATTGGTATAGAAGGGACATTTCTTAAACTGATAGAGGCTTTCTATAGCAAACCCAATCAGCCAATATCATATTGAATGGAGTTAAATTGGAATCATTTCCACTCATATCAGGAACTAGACAAGGCTGCCCATTGTCTCCATTGCTTTTTAACATTGTAATGGAAGTTTTAGCCACCACAATTAGGGAAGAAAAGGTGGTCAGGGGTATCCATATAGGGTCAAAAGAGATCAAACTTTCACTCTTTGCAGATGATATGATTGTGTATCTGGAAAACACTGGGGAATCTACTACAAAACGCCTAGAAGTGATCAAGGAATTCAGCAGCATCTAAGGTTACAAAATCAACATTCACAAATCGGTAGCCTTTATATACACCAACAATAGTCAAGTTGAAAAAACAGTTAAGGACCTTATCCCATTCACAGTAGTGCCAAAGAAGATGAAATATTTGGGAATTTACCTAACAAAAGACGTGAAAGATCTCTATAAAGAGAACTATGAAACTCTAAGAAAAATAGCCGAAAATGTTAACAAATGGAAAAACATACCATGCTCATGGGTGGGAAGAATCAACATTGTTAAAATGTACATACTACCCAAAGCAATATATAATTTCAATGCAATCCCTATCAAAGCTCCCGTCATACTTTAAACACTTGAAAAAATAATACTTTGTTTTATATGGAATCAGAAAAAACCTCGAATAGCTAAGACAATATTCAGAAATAAAAACAAAACAGGAGGAATCACGCTACCAGACCTCAGTAAAATCACTACCAAAATCGATAGTGATTAAAAAAGCATGGTATTGGCACAAAAACAGAGAAGTAGATGTCTGGAACAGAATAGAATACCAAGAGATGAATCCAGCTACATACTGTTATTTGATCTTTGACAATCCAATTAAAAACATTCAGTGGGGAAAAGATTTTCCATTTAACAAATGGTGCTGGGTGAACTGGCTGGCAACCTACAGAAGACTGAAATTGGACCCGTACCTTTCACCAATAACTAAGATAGACTCTCATTGGATTAAAGATTTAAATGTAAGACATGAAACTATAAAAATACTAAAGGATAGTGCAGGGAAAACCCTTGAAGAAATAGGTTTAGGCGAGTATTTTATGAGGAAAACCCCCCAGGCAATTGAAGCAGCTTCAAAAATACATTACTGGGACTTGATCAAACTAAAAAGCTTCTGCACAGACAAGAACACAGTAAGTAAAGCAAGCAGACCATCCTCAGAATGGGAGGATATATTTGCAGGTTATATCTCTGACAAAGGTTTAATAACCAGAATCCACAGAGAACTCAAACGCATCAGCAAGAAAAAAACAAGTGATCCCATCGCAGGCTGGGCAAGAGATTTGAAGAGAAACTTCTCTAAAGAAGACAGGCACATGGCCTTCAGACATATGAAAAAATGCTCATAATTTTTAATCATCAGATAAATGCAAATCAAAACTACTTTGAGATATCATTAAACTCCAGTGAGAATAGCCTATATCACAAAATCTCAAGACCAGAGATGTTGGCGGGGATGTGGAGAAAGGGGAACACTTCTGCACTGCTAGTGGGAATGCAAATTAATACATTCCTTTTGGAAAGATATGTGGAGAACACATAGAGATTTAAAAATAGGTCTGCCATTCAATCCGGTAATTCCTTTACTGCGCATATACCCAGAAGACCAAAAATCACATCTTAACAAAGATATTTGTACCAGAATGTTTATCACAGCCCCATTTATAATTGCTAAGTTATGGAAAAAGCACAAGTGCCCATCGATCCACGAATGGATTAATAAATTGTGGTACATGTACACCATAGAATATTATGCAACCTTAAAGAAAGATGGAGACTTTACATCTTTCATGTTTACATGGATGGAGCTGGAACATATTCTTAGTAAAGAATCTCAAGAATGGAAGAAAAAGTACCCAATGTACTCAGCCCTACTATGAAACTAATTTAGGGCTTTCACATGAAACCTATACCCCAGTTACAACCTAAGAAAAGGGGAAAGCAGGAAAGGGAGAGGAGGGAGGAGGGATGTGGGGGGAGAGAGGGGTACTGGTGGAATTACACCTGTGGGGCATCTTACATGGGTATATGTGAAACTTAGTAAATGTGGAATGTAAATGTCTTGGCACAGTAACTGGGAAAAAACGGGGAAGGCTATGTTAACTATTGTGATAAAAATGTGTCAAATGGTCTGTGAAGCTAGTGTATGATGCCCCATTATCATATCAATGTATGCAGCTATGATTTAATAAAAATAAAGGGTCTTGATCTTTAGTTATTAAGGCATCCATAGGTAAACTATTGCTCAGATTTTTGTGCTCATTTTATATATCTAGGTGCAGAGATGTTAATAATTAAAATCTCTTCAGTTTGTATACTTGCTTTGAGCAATACATCGTTCCATTTTTGTATTTATTTTTGTTGATATAAATTCAAATATATCTGCATATATGATTGAAATCCTTGCTTTCTTCTGCTTTTCATTTTCTTGAAAAAAACTTTTTTCCTCCATGCCTTCATCCTGAGGCTTGTTTTCTTGTTGGAGCTTAGAGGTTTTTCCTGAAAACATTATACAGTTGGTTTGAGTAGTAATTTTCTTTTTTTGTGTAATTATTTTATTAACAAAAGAAGTCATGTGGTTAAAACAAGAGTACAAAATATAATCTTTATTTTTTTCCAGTGTGTTAAATTGTTACATATTTAATCATAAAAATAAAAAAATGCTTTCAAAGTCAACTTAACAAAAACATAACCCCTGCCTTTTAAGTTTTTTTTTTACTGTGTAAAACAACACAAAATTAAAGTTTTGTTTATGGAATGATTTTGTATGCCAAAAATGCTCATTTTCTGTTTAAAAATTTCTGCATCAAAAATTGCTAGTCTTACATTTATAGATTTACGTATATTGAACCAGCCTTGAGAGCCTGGGATAAATCCGACTTGGTCATGGTGTATAATTTTGTGGCCTTAGCCTGACCAAAGCCAAACTCTTCCTTGCAGCCAAATAAACAGAAGTCCTTGCTCTTGATGACAATAATTGCAATATGTTTCCAGGACACCATGTGGTGCTGTGGTTTCTTTAGGAGACAGAGAGCACAGCCAGCAACCTCTCTGGTGCTTATTACAAACTTAGTCACCTTCAATGATCACCTGATTGTTTCCTCAGCATTCAGATCCTGCTGGGTTAGGATCTTAAAGCTCACAAGAATCCTTCAGGGGCAGGTCTCACAGTGCCCCCTGACTCCAGTTCCTATGGTATGTGGGAATGCCTCAGCCTGCCCCAAGAGTAGAGTTCTGATCCCTGCAGGCAGACTTAAGATGACTGTGCTTTAGGGTCCTGCTAAGACCTTCTCATGACCTTCTCACAAAGGCAGCCCCCTGTTAGCTGAGACCTTCTCAGTATGGCTGCCTCAGCAGACACCAAACCTATGGCAAATCCATTCCAACTGGCATTCAAATCTGATTGCTGCCTACTGTTTAAGTCCATCCACTCTTCTAAGCTTTCCACTCCATGTGCAGCTTCCCCCCCAAAACTGAAAACTCCAAAAAGGCTTCTTCCCATTCCAGACCTCCATGGGAGGCCAGTGTATCCAGGCCAGTTGCAATCACTTGCCTAATACATCAGATTTCCACCACTCCAGATCATATGCTATATTCAGCTCACCACCTCTTCACTATGCTCTCTGAGCTGACTCTGGGTAAGGCCCCCATGCCAGGTAGACTGGGTTCTCTCTTGTTCCCCAGTCATTCTATGAGAACTCAGCTGAATAATTCTTCTGGTATGCCATCTTTCTCCACATTCTGGTAAAATAGACTTTAAATCAAAAACACAGATCTTTAATCCCAGATGATGCCCCCCAAAATATGTTACTGGAATTTCTTTCTTCAGTAGGTCCTTGGTCTCAGGGATTGGAAGAATGAACCCACAGACCACAGATCAGTGGTAAAATAGGATTTAATTAGACAGAAAGGAATATAGAAGGAGTAAAAAGCACCAGAGCTTCTGGACTGAAGTACTAAATATCACTAGAGCTTTCGTCAGAGGGAAAGATCCAAGAGGTTTTACAAACTTTCTAAACTAGGTCCAAAACTGACCAAGGGAGAAGCTCAGATAATAATGTACTGGTAAATGTTTAGTAATTAGTTCTCTAAAACAGAAAACAGATGACAGATATATGCCAATTTCCATGGTGTAAATATTTCCAACATGGCTGATTTCATGTTATCAACATATTATCACTGAATATGGATTTGGAAAAAAAAAGGATAAGGAATTTGAGCTGACTCAACCACCTAACTGGATTTTTGAACAGAAAATAACTGTATTCTCTACAGAAGCTAAACAAAGATTTGGGAGCAACTACTAAATTCCTCTAATTAAATTTAAAAGTTTTGGAGAGTACAGAGAATAGAGGCCCAAAGAAAAGCTCTTTCTTTTGTATAGGCTTTAAGTTCTCTCCTCCTGAATTTATTCCTCCCTACTTGATCTACTGAGGCTAGGATAAGACATGAAAGCTTGCATTTGCTCTCATATTGAGCAAGTCCATCATCATGCTTCCTAGTCTTTAATTCCATTACTTTATTGTCAAAGAACTGAAGCCACATTTGTCTTTAATTTTTTATGACTTCTCCAGCTCTTAACTTTGGACATAGCAAATGCGACCAAACATCCCTGATGGACTTGCTACAAAAATATGGTAAGATGTAATTTTCTTTACTCTAAATTGGATGCATATGTGCCAACTTTTGCAAGGAAGTGGCTGTAATGCAGAACAAATAGCCCACTTGTAAGTGCTCTGGACTCCTTCCTATACCACCATCTATAAGACCCAGTGCTATTACTCTATAGATGACATTGTAAGGTCTTTCATGACAAATGTCTTTTTCCAAAAGAGCAAACAATCCCATATATCACTGGGTAAGAGATATGAACAGAATCTTTTCTGAGGAAGACAGACAAATGGTGAACAAACATGAAACATGCTCATCATCCCTAATCATCAGAGAAGTGCAAATCAAAACCACTCTGAGATATCACCTAACCCCAGTGACAATGGCCCACCTCACAAATTTTCAAAACTCAGATGCTGGCATGGATGTGGAGAGAAGGGAACACTTTTACACTGTTGGTGGGATTGCAAACTAATACAAACTCCTTGGACAGAAGTATAAAGAATCCTCAAAGAACTCAAATTAGACCTTCCATTTGACCCCACAATCCCATTACTAAGCATGTATCCCAAAGGAAAAAAAAATAATTTTATCATAAAGACATTTGCACTAGATTGTTTATTACAGCTCAATTTGTAACTGCCAAGATATGGAAACAACCTAAATGTCCATCAACTCAGGAATGGATTAACAAACTGTGATATATATCTACCATGGAATATTATTCAGACATAAAAAGATGGAGACTTTACATCTTTTGTATTAACCTGGATGGAGTTTAAACACATTCTCCTTAGTAAAGTGTCTCACAAGAATAGAAAACTAAATATCCAATGCACTCAATACTAATATGAAGTCAGTAAATGATCTGATACATGTCCACGTAATTAAAAAACCCAATTAAATTCAAGTTGGGTGGAGGGGGTATGAGAGAGGGGAGAGAGGGAAGGAGGGAGGGAATTGGGTTTTTCTCACTTAATGGACACAATGTAAGGGTATATGACACATCTTTTGGGTGCCGGTCTTAACTACAGAAGGGATTCTACCTAACAATTGCAAATATTATAACCTAGTTGTTTGTATCCTCCCATTAACATAACATACATTTTTTTTTTAAGAAAAAGGAAAGCTAGAATCCCAGCTCACTAATATTTTGTGACTTTGGCATGTTGTTCAAGTTTATCAGACTCAGTTTTGCTCCTTTGCAAAATGACATAAATAATACTGTCAACTGGCATCATAACAAAAACTTTTAAAACAATTTTGTGAACTTTAGAAGGAAAGACATCAGAGACATCCATGTTTTTTTTTTTGTTGTTGTTGTTGTTGTTGTTGTTGTTTTTAAATATTGAATTATTCCAACTAGAGGCAAGGGTTTTAAGAAATCCAAGTAGGGAAATCCAACAAAGATGTATATGCATACAAATCACTGTGGGCTTTTTTGGCATATGGCATGACTGTGCATTTTGATGTTGAGGATGGGCATTTTTCATCAGTATTTTTTAAGTGTACACAGTCTTTTTCCTGAATTCAAGAAGGTGAATAGATGAGAATTCCTGCTGTCTCTAGAGAAGAGCCTATTTCCTTTCCCAGGCTTCCCTACCTTACCCAAGATCACTTGTCATTGAGATTAACTTTTGAGGAGAGACACCCAGGAGCCAAATTCTCTGGGAGTGTGTGTGAGCTTTTTCAGAATGCCACAAAGAAGCAAATATGTGTGACACAGGAGGGACATGCATCCGTGTTGCAGAAGAAGGCTGAGGGTGCAAAATGTGCTCCAGAAGGAAGCGATTAGATGTTGTACAGATGCCACCCTGCTGCTCTGAAAGAGGAAGACATCTGTCCATCATTTCCCTGTGGGCATTCAACATCCCACTCACAAACTCCCAGGCCTGGAGTCACTCTCTGGTTCAGTTAACCAAATGTTCCAGAAACCAGCCGTTCCCCCATCCCAACTCAGAAGACTTACTAGTTTTGATGTGAAAGGTATTGATTCAGCTCTAGATGTCTCCTTGCTAAACCACTGGTTTTTATAAAAGTCCTACACCCTAGTGCATTTGGCAGGTCCCAGAATTCTGTTCTCTTTTTGCCCTTTTCCATTTTCTTTATGTAAGCCCCTCCTTCATCAAATAAACCCCAAGGTCCATTTAAGACTTTCCTGGAAGATGATTCTATAGCCTCCCTTTCTAGACCTTCACAACCCTTACTCTCATTCAAATGAGAAAATCACTAAAGGGCTCCTTGTCCTTGCCCCCCAGCAGACCCTCATAAATCCACAGTGAGGTTTTTTTTTGTTTTTTTTTTAATTAAAGCGTCCAAATAATTAATGATCAGCTCCATTTGTGCCATTGAAAACCCAAATGTCACACAATTGAAAAGACCCAACCAAATAATTCAGTGTACCCTATAAAGCTTTAAGAAAGCAGATCCCAAGAGGCCTGCATGACTGGTTTCTGTGCTGTCTGAAAAGCCTGGTTGGGTTTTGGGGCACTTTATTGGATTCCAGGAATAATGTGCCCTGAGCACAAAAGGTTCTTTTGATGTGTCTGTGCCATAACTCCTCCTCCCCTCCTCACTTTACCTGGGATACACATTCTCCTTGTCTCCCAAGTTGGGAAAAAAGGAAATCATGAAAGAGAGGAAAAAAACAGCAAAATGAAAGTCAAGGGTGGGGGCAGGGGGAAATTCTGAAGTTCTTAGTTTAAGTCTGGTTATTAAAATCTGGTATTCCAGAAGGAAGAGAAGTGAGGTTTGTACAATGTCAGTGCCCAAACACTGGGAAATGTAATGACAAGATGTCTCTTGTTCAAATGTGCTCCCTGGAGCTATGGGTAATGAGTGAGGACCTGTTACTTTAAACAGTCAGAGGTATGGCATACTACCAACCCTAGAACATGGATTTACATGCCTAATCATGCAGAGAATGTTACAGACAGTGTTTATTTTTTATGGAAACTAGGAAAGATGTTGAGAAAGACAGGTTTTCATCGATAGAATTCCCTGAAAAAAAGTGGCAGAGCCAACTAAAGGCCAGTATTGTATATATATTGGCCCTGGGAAATGAGGAGTGCAGGTCTAGGCCTAACCTAGGGTTGTCCAGATTGACAGCAGGGTGCTATGAGCTGCTGGTGGTTCTTTTTCTGAGCTAACTTGAACAGACTGTTCTATTTTTCTAATCTCACTTATTTTCATAAAGATGAACTTATACTACACAATCTTCAGCTCTGAGAATCTATTTCATAAGTCTATTGCTGACCCTAAATTTAATGGCTCACAACAATAATCCTCTTATTTAAGTCTTTCATTTATTTCAATAATGGTTTCAGTTATCTATGTAAAAATTGTATACCTATAGACACATTAGTAGATTTATGCCAATTGTTTGATATATTTTTTGTTGTTGTTGTTGTTGAGGCAGGGTCCCACCCTATGCCCCTGAGCAGAGTGCAGTGGGCGTGGTAGCTCACCACAACCTCAGGCTCAGGCTGTGGGCACCCCGCTGTCTCAACCTCCAGAAGCTGCTGAGATTACAGGCGCTCGCTGCTGCGCCTGGCTGGATTTTTCCATTTTTTTCATGAGTTGGGGTCTCACTGTCGCTCAGGTGAGTCTCAAACTCCTGAGCTCAAGCAATTCTCCCTCCTCAGCCTCCCACAGTGCTGGGATTACAGGCGTGAGCCACCGCACCCTGCAATTGTTTGATATTTTAATGTTATTATAAATGGTATTTTTAAATTTAAATTATTTGTGGTTGATATATAGAAATACAATGATTTTTTTTATATTAGATTTGTATACAGTACTTTCACCAAACTCATTCACTAACAGTTTTTCTGTAGATCCTCAGTCTGTCTTTTCACTGGCAGTGTTTAGTTAGTGAGATCACAAAACAGATGTTTGGTATGCTTTTTAGGTTCCTTGGACTGTAAGCACCAGAAGTGAGGCTGAGTAACTTAGATGTAAAATAAAGTCTATTTTAAGATGGGATAATTCTGTACCTCACAAGAAAAGATGAACTCTCAGACCTCAGAAAAGGACAGGGTTCATAGCAGTATTAGGAGACAAGTCAACTCTATAAGGATGATCTCTGGACTTACATACACTTAGGTCACATCTCTTAAGGTTCAAATTGTCCCTATTTAGATCCAGCTCTTGAAGTGTTGCCAGTTGATAGAGAGGCCCACTAAAACCACATGCAATACCACAAAGGTGACATTCAAAAGAAATTAGGTGCTGTTATAAGAAGGGAGAATTGATAAAAAGGAAGAGGAAAAACAAAACATGATCATGAGGGATGGTATATAATTAGATATTTCTATCACTCACCCATCTTATCAGGTGTGTAGATTAGCAGTTAAGTTTTGCTGATGTTAGTGGTGATGAAGAGAGGACAACACCAGTTTCAGACATCCCTACCCTTCCATCTAGCCATCAAAAGCACCTAGGGGGACTGTCAATAGCTCATGTCATTTATTACTACATGAAAGTGGACCCTTTGCCTAGCTTGGCTTCCCTGGGCTTCAATCCTCCTCCTTCTTTCTGATTAACATCTATTATGCTATTGACATAGGTTTTACTAACAACCAAATGCATCTGTATTCTATCTTGTTGGTTTACCTCTATTTCTGTCTCTTTCTAAGGTTGGTGACATGTTTACTTTGCTGCAGTTACTTTGGAATAAGAAACCTAGTATTTATACTGGTACAATCAGTAACTAGACCGAATTCTCTCTGCTTGTTGAGCTGTGGACTGTGGGCTTGAGCACACAGATTGTATAAAAGATGTTTGTGAGTTTCCTAGGTGTTTTTAATCCATAAGAAAATGGGTCTGGGTAATCATGATCGATTTTCTTAAGGAGGGAATTATAGTGAAAATAAAGTGAGGTTAAAAGGCTTTTCTTATCTTTGCTATCACTCATCTCTGCCTTTATTTATTACTGTCTCTGGTTTTCATTAGCATGCTGACAACTAGAGCTATAGAGATTTTCGTGTGCACTCCAATTGCTGCCCTGAGTTCAGTTCCAAGTTATGAAACCTAATCTCAACCTTAGAGGGGAAGCTACAACAATAACGTTAAATTTCATTTTACAGAAGTTCCAAAGATGATTCCAAGAATTGAGTCAGAAGGGGTCCTAGGAATCAGAAACCAAAGTACCACCTCCTTCCTCCCCCAAAAGGACCTAAGGACATTTGAAATAAAACTCACAAATACCATTTTCACAACATCCCCACTGAAAGAAAAAACCTGCAAGAGAACATATCACACAACCTCTTCCTGGCAACACTCCTAACTAATCCCAGATAGAAGGAGGGGTCTTTAATTCTTCAAAATCATTTAAAGGATATTTCACAATTCCCCTTGGTCACCTGTTTCAAAATATAAAAACCTGGTGCCAGGAAAATATTTCTCATATTCAAATGCCAGTTCTTTCTTCAATTCAGACCATTTGGATAATTAAAGTATAACATTTCAGAACTGGAAGAGGCTTTAAATACCATTCAGTCTAGAGGTTAAAACTGGTGACCCAGGAATTGAGACATATTTTAGTAGGGCCACAGAAAGTTTAATTTTTGAATTTTTGTATTAAGTGCCAATGCTTAGATATTAAGAGAGTTTTTTTGTTTGTTTGTTTGTTTTTTGTAAAAATATGTATAACTGGCATCTATAGAAAACTCAGAATATCGGGAAACATGATGTCTCTCATTCCCATAACAATAATCAGAGTAAGGTGCTTCACTTTAAACCATTCTCAACTCTGAAGAGACAAAAAGACTTACAGAGAATATGAAAGTATTGCGGGAGTTTTTGCCTATCAAAAATATTTTTAAAGGATTTCAATCTAAACATATGTTTGCAAGAGACTATTAAATCAAAGGTCAATTTGGTAAAAAATAAAAGTTGACTAGTATATGTCTCAGGAAATGGCTCAAACTAGTTCTCTAAACTAGTCAATGTGATCTAAAACAGTCTTTGAGTCTCTGATGAGGGAGTGATCAGTGGACAGAGTAAAAATTCTACATTAACCCTCTCTTATAACAAGAAAGAAAAAAATGGTTTATGCATTTAGGAAACACTTAAGGCCCCAAAGTGCCTGATCACTGCTGTCAGTTCAGGCTCTGAATAGGCTAGTTATCATGTGGTCAAAACAGCTAGAAGATTAAGTGCATCATTAACAACCACTAGTGGCTTTAGCCAAATATAGTCTAACCCTTTGAAATGGTTTCTGGCTGTGAATGTGACTCAACATAGGGAAAGTAGCCCAAAGAGGCTTTAAGATTCTTTTCTTGTGGCTCTCTTCACTCATAATGAAGAAAGGATTGAAGAAAAAGCCCTTTTTCTTCCTAAAAGTAGAGACATGACTTGAGCTAGAGATATTTGAGTGTAATTGGAGTTTTAAGGAATTTAAATCCCTCCATTTCCACCAAAGAGACCTTCACAATTGGCATTCTTGTGGAGAGTAGCTTGTGCTAATTGGAAAAATAATGGGAAAAGATGTGGCCAAGAGATCTTTCTCATGGTCAACTTATTTTTAATAAGTGTGGTAGGTTTTTCAGGTTGCAAAACAAATAAACATTTATTCCTTCTCAGAACTCACCAGCAAGGAGAGGGCTACATTTACCACTTGATCACTTCCCTTTCCTACCAAAACTTCCTCCTTTAGAAAATCAGAAATAAATTAAAAGAGCACCTGAAAGGGTAAACCCAGAACCCAGTGGTATTAATAAAATCATCTGCCATCGAATTTTCCTCTCTTTTTGTCTGATTGGAAATCAGAAATGCATCTGAGAATTTCTTTCCTCTGATTATGATGAAAACTTCAGAAAGAAAGAAAGAAAGAAAGAAAGAAAGAAAGAAAGAAAGAAAGAAAGAAAGAAAGAAAGAATCATATTAGAAAACACAATATATGTGGCATTGCAAATCCACAGGGAGAAAATGATACCTGTTGAGATAACTGATTATTAAAATGCAAAAAACTTCTAATTAGAGCCCTATATCTCCCCTTAAACAAAATCACATTAAAGTTGATTAAGGACATAGATAGGAAAAGAAAACCTAAAATCATTAAGAAGAAATGACAGCATGTCTTCAAAACTTTGGAGTAGAAAAGAAGTTTTTTCATCTATAAAACAAAAATAAAATTTAAAAACAACTTTTAAAAAGATTGATAAATTCATCTATATCAAAATAATTATAAAACTTATATGCAAAAAACACTATCAAAGGCAAAAAGATAAGCAATATACTAGCATAAGAAAATTACAAACATATAACTAACAAAAGATTAGCATCCAGAATGTATGCAGAACCCAAAAAGTAGCAACTAAGAGAAAACAACCATCAAAACTCTAACATGCACATAATTGGAGTCTCAACAGAAAAGCTATAAAGGACAAGCATTCCACATTGTATATCAAAACAGCACATTGTACCTCATAAATGCATTAATGTACAGTTATGATTTAATAAAGGGGAAAAAATGACCCAAACTTCTCAAATTTGGTAAGTAAAATTCAAGCAGCTCAGCAAACTTAATCACAAATTTGATAAATTCAAAGAAAAAATTTGCCTAGACACATTTTAATCAAACTGCTAAAAGCCATGAATAAAGAACAAATCATAAAGCAGTTAAGAAAAGGATACATTACATACAGGAGAAAAACAATTCCAATAACAGTGAATTCTCATCAGAAACTATGGAATTCAGAAGACAATGGAACAACAGTTTTAAAGTGCTGAAAGGAAAAAAAAAAAAAGAAAGAAACTTGTCAACCCCAAATTTTATATCCTGTAAAAAATAATCTTCATGAATGAAGGTAAAATAAAAATATTTTTTGACAAAGAAAATCTAAGAATTCATTGCTAGTAAAACTTTACTACAAAAAAAGCCAAAAAAAAAAAATTTTCCCAGCTCCAACAACATAAAAATAGAGTAAAATTTGCATCTTTGTGAAAGAATAGAATACCAAAAATGGTAAATATCTGTTTTAGCCAGAGAAGAACATAGAGTGGCCATAAAACTACTTAAATTGCACATGAACTTTATGGCCACCCTGTAAATGCAGTCATGCTCTACATAATGATGTTTTGGCCAAAGAAAGACTTCATATGTGATGTCGTATGCATCATTTGGTGGTCCCATGAGATAATAATAGAGCACATAAAGAAAAACGTGATATATGGCACTTCATATGGCTACTACATATCAAGTAGAGGAAATGACTGATATTCAGTCATGGTGTTTGGACATAGGCTTTCCATGTGGAAATTTTATGTACAAAAAGAAATATATACACCATGTAGGTGTACTCTATGATGTTCACACAATGATGAAATCACCTAAGGACGCATTTCTAGGAACTATCCCCATTGTTAAGTGACACTTGACTGTATGTATGTATTCTATATAGAGAGAAGTATATAAATGGGTATTTATATACAAGGAGAGAAGATCGTGGGGGGGGGGGATTATGACAAAGAATTGGCTTATACAATTATAGAAAACTAAAATATTCAACTAAAAACTAAAATATTCAAATAATCCAAAATAAGGCAGAAAAAGGAGATGAGAATAACAAAAAACAAATAGTAATATAATAAAAGAGCAGACCTAAATTAAACCATATTGCTATTTACATTAAATGTTAATGGTCTAAGCACTTGGAAGGGTAAGCGTGTCAGTAAATTAAAAAAGCAAAAAGCAAACCTAATGGGTCATCTCAAGCAGCTGGAAAAGAAAAAACAATCTAAGTCCAAACCCAGAAGAAGAAAAGAAATAACCAAAATTAGAGAAGAACTAAATGAAATTGAAAACAAAAGAATCATTCAGATAATCAACTAAAGTAAAAGTTGGGTCTTAGAAAAGATTAATAAAATTGGTTCTAGCCTAACCAGAAACAGAAGACTAAAATTCTAATAATGTCAATCAAAAACAATAAAGGAGAAACAACAGATACCATAGAAATTCAAAAAGATCCTCAAGGATTACTACAAAAAAACTCTATTTCCCAAAATATGATAATCTGGAAGAAATGGACCAATGTCTGGAAGCATGCCACCTTCCTAGACTCAACAAAAAAAAAAAAAAAAAAAATAGAAATTTTGAATAGACCAATATCAAGCACTGGAATAGCATCAACTATAAAAAATCTCCCAAAAAATCAAAGTCTGGAACCAAATGGCTTCACATCAGAATTCTACCAACCCTTAAAAAAGGAACTAGCACTTATATTAAGTAACCTTTTCCAAAACATAGAAAAAGAAGGAATCCTCCCCAACTCATTCTATGAAGCAAATATCACCTTGATCTCCAAACCAAGAAAGGACCCAGCAAAGAAAGAAAACTATAGAACAATATAATTAATGAATATCAATGCAAAAATATTCAATTAGATCCTAGCAAACACAATTCAACAATACATCAAAAAGAATTATACACCAACAATTAAGTTGGTTTTATCCTAGGGTCACAAGTTTGGTTCAACATATGTAAATCTATAAATATAATACACCACATAAATAAAATAAAAAACAAAGACCATATGAGTCTATCAATTAATGCAGAAAAAGCTTTTGATAATATCCAGCATCCTTTAATGATTAGAACACTTAAGAAAATAGGCTTAGATGGGATAATTCTTAAACTGATAGAGGCCATCTACTGCAAACCAATAGCCAATATTATATTGAATGGCATAAAATTGAATGATGTAAATCATTTCCACTCAGATCTGGAACTCGATGATGATGCCTATTGTCACCACTACTATTCAACATAGTAAGGGAAGTCTTAGCCATAGCAATCAGGCAAGAGAAGGGGACAAAGGGTATTCAAATGGGGTCAGAAGAGATCAAACTCTCACTCTTTAAGGATAACATAATATTATACCTGGAAAACCCCCAGAACTCAACTTTAAAGCTCTTAGAAGTGATCAAGGAGTATAGCAGTGTCTCAGGAAACAAAATCAATACTTATAAATCAGTAGCTTTTATATATGCCAACAATAGCCAAGCTGAAAATATAGTCAAGGATTCTATTCTTTTTACAGCAGTGCCAAAGAAGATGAAGTACCTCGGAATTTATCCAACAAAGGACATGAAAGATCTCTACAATGAAAATTATGAAACCCTGAGAAAAGAAATAGCTAAAGATGTTAACAAATGGAAAAACATACCACACTCAGGGATGGGAAGAATCAACATTGTTAAAATGTCCATATCACCCAAAGCAATCTACAGATTTAATTCAATCCCTGCCAAAGCACCAATATCAAACTTTAAAGAATTTGAAAAAATAGTACTTTGTTTTATGTGGAATTATAGCTAATACATTAAATACCCAATACATTACTTAGAAACATCTTACAGCCACCTAATCTTTGATAAACCAAACAAGAACGTACACTGGGGGAAGAAATCCCTGTTCAATAAATGGTGCTGGGAGAACTGGATATCCACATGCAAAAGACTGAAACTGGACCTGCACCTTTCTCCACTTACAAAAATTGATTCAAGATGGATAAAAGACCTTAATCTAAGGCATGAAACAAAATCCTCAAAGAAAGTGTGGGGAAAACACTGGAAGCTATCTGCCTGGGGAAGGACTTTATGAGTAAGACTTCCATGGCAATCGCAACAACAACAAAAATAAACAAATGGGACTTAATGAAACTGAAAATCTTCTGTACAGCTAAGGAGACAACAACCAAAGCTAACAGACAACCTACACATTGGGAAAGGATATTTGTGTATTTTGATTCAGACAAAAGCTTGATAACTGGATCTATAGAGAACTCAAATTAATAAACATAAAAGAGCCAACAATCCCTTAGATCACTGGCCAAGAGAGACGAACAGAAACTTCTCTAAAGAAGACAGACGAATGACTAATGAACATATGAAAAAATGTGCATAGTCCCTAATTATTAAAGAAATGCAAATCGAAACCACCCTGAGATATCATCGAACCCCAGTGAGAATCACAAAGTCTCAAAACTACAGATGCTGGTGTGAATGTGAAGAGAAGGGAACACTTCTACACTGCTGGTGGGACTGCAAATTAATACAACCTTTTTGGAAGGAAGCATGAGATGAGCTAGACCTCCCATTTGATCTTGCAATCCCATTGCTGGGCATCTACCCAGAAGAAAAAAAAATCCTTTTACCACAAGGACACTTGCACTGGACTGTTTATTGCAGCTCAATTTACAATCGCCAAAATGTGGAAACAGCCTAAATGCCCACTAACCCAGTAAAGGATTAACAAGCTGTGGTATATGTATACCATGGAATACTATTCAGCCACTAAAAAAGATGGAGACTTTAAATCCTTTGTATTTAACCTGGATGGGTGTGGAACACATTTTTCTTAGTAAAACATCACGAGAATGGAGAAATAAGAGACCTATGTACTCAATTCTAATATGAGAACAATTAAGGTCCTAGTACACAGTGTGGGATAAGGGGATGGGAGAGCTGAGAAAGGAATGGAGGGAGAGGGTATGTGATCAAGGGGTGTGGTACATCTTTTGAGGGTGGGACATAAATATAAGTGGGTCCTTATCTAACAAAAGCAATCAATGTAAGCTGGTTCTGTGTACCCTCAACGAATCCCCAACAATTAAAAAAAAAAAAGAAAGAAAGAAAAATCAACAGGCATCATGTTACCACACTTCAGGTTATACTACAAATCTATAGTGATCAAAACAATATGGTACTGGCACAAAAATACAGTTATAGATATATGGAACAAAAATACAGTTATAGATATATGGAACAGAACAGAGAACCTGGAGATGAATCCAGTCACACATATTGTCATTTGATCTTTGATAAGCCTAACAAAAATATTCAGTGGGGAAAGACCCCTTATTTAACAAATGGTGCTGGGTGAACTGGATGGTGATGTGTAGAAGACTGAAATTGGACCCTCACCTTTTACCACTAACAAAAATTGATTCTCACTGGATAAGAGAGTTAATCTTAAGACATGAAACTATAAAAATACTAGACGAGAATGCATGGAAAATGCTTGAAAACATTGGCCTGGGAAAATATCTTATGAGGAAGACCCCCTGGCAATTGAAGCAACACCAAAAATATGTTACTGGGATATGATCAAGCTAAAAACTTATGCGCAGCTAAAGGCACTGTAGGTAAAGCAAACAGACAACCTTCAGAATGGGAGAAGATTTTTGCAGGTTATGTTTCCAACAAGGGTCTGATAACTAGAATCTACAGAGAACTCAAATTAATCAATAAGTAAAGAACAAACGACCTCATTTCTTTGTGGGCAAGAGACTTCAACAGAAATTTCTCTGAAGATGACAGGCAAATGGCCAAAAAAACACATGAAAAAAATGTTCATCATCTTTAATCATAATAAAAATGCAAATCAAAACCACTTTGAGATACCATCTAACCCCAGTATGATTAGCTCACATCACAAAGTCCCCAAGCTGCAGACGTTGGCATGGATGTGGAGTGAAGGGAATACTTCTACACTGCTGGTGAGATTGCAAAATAATATAGCCTTTTTGGAAAGGAATATGGAGAATTCTCAAGGAACTAAAAGTTGACCTACCATTTGATCCTGCAATATCATTACTAGGTATCTACCTAGATGAACAAAAATCACTTTACAACAAAGACATTTGCACCAAAATGTTTATTCCAGCCAAGTTCATAATAGCCAAGTCATGGAAGCAGCCTAAATGTTCATCAACCCATGAATGGATAAACAAATTGTGGTGTATGTATATCACTGAATACTATGTAGCCATAAAAATATGGGGACTTTATATCTTTTATGTTTACCTGGATAAAGCTGGAACATATTCTTCTTGGTAAAGTACCTCAAGAATGGGGGGGGAAGTATGCAATGTACTCAATACTATCGTGAAACCAATATAGATATACTTACATATTCATACCAATGATAAAACACAAATATAGTACAAAAGAAAGACAGGAGAGGGAGGGGACAAGTGGAATGAGGGTATTTGGTGGGATCTCACCTAATGTGCACAATGCAAGGGTACATTTCAAAACAACTAAGAGTATATTATAAATGTCTTAACACAAAAAAAAGTGAAGTGATGGTTATGTTAATTAGTTTGATTTAAGCATTGTACATTGTATATCAAATTATCACATTGTACTCTATAAATATATACAATTATGATTTAATAAAAATTAAGTTTAAAAATTTCAAACTGAAGACAAATGCTGTGAAGGAAACAAATATGGTTCTATGAGTTTGCTAACTGCAGACTAGATTGTTTTAAGACCAACTGTCCCACTCTGAAAACTAGAACAATAGGATTCTAAAAAAATTGTTTGGCAAATCAAAACCACCCACTCTGAGATATCATCTAACCCTAGTGAGAATGGCCCATAACATAAAGTCCCAAAGTTGCAGATGTTGGCATGGATGTGGAGAGAAGGGAACACTTTAACACGATTGGTAGGATTGCAAACCAATGCAGCCTCTTTGGAAAGAAGTACAGAGAATCCTCAAAGAATTCAAATTAGACCTCCCATTTGATCCTGCAATCCCATTACTAGGCATCTACCAAGAAAAAAATATCCTTTTATCATAAGGACATTGGCACTAAGTTTATTGCAACTCAATTTACAATCACCAAGATATGGAAACAACATAAATGTCCATCAACCTAGGAATGAATTAACAAACTGTGTTGTGTATATCATGGAATACAATTCATAATAAAAAGATAGGTACTTTAACATCTTTTGTATTAACCTGGATGGAGTTGAAACACATTCTTCTTAGTAAAGTATCATAAAAATGGAAAAGCAAGTATCCAATGTATTCAATACTAATATGAAGCTAGTAGATGATCTAATACATGCCCACACAAGAGAAACACTTAATTCAATTCAAGTTGGGGGAAGGGGGAAGAATGGAAGGAAAGAGGAGAGAGGGGGATTTTGTGCTCCCACTTCATGGGCACAATGTAAGGGTATATGGCACACCTCTTGGGTGCAGGGCACAACTACAAGAGGGACTCTATTTAACACATACAAACATTGTAACCTAATTGTTTATACTCTCACATTAACATAAAATTTAAAAAAATAATAATCTCATCAAAAAAATAAAGAACAAAAAGCAAGACTTAAGCTTGTTTCCCATAAGACACAGTATAAATACAAAGATACATAAAGTATGGAAGCAAATGGATGGCAGTAAAGTTACACCATACAAGCAGTAAGCATAAGAATACTGGAGTGATTATATTAAGATTATATTAACATCAGGTTTAAAGAAAAAACTTCATGACAAAGAATATAACAAGGCATGAAATTTTTAAAAGAGGTAATTCAGTAGAAAGACAATAATTATAAATGAGTTTGTATCTAATAACACAGGCTAATGAATCAACACACAATAGAATTAGAAAAACAGTAGACAACTCCACAATCTTAGTAGATTTTAATACCTTTCTTAGTAATTGATAGAATGAGATGAAATATCAGTGGAGACACAGAAAATCTGAACATCACTATCAAACACCTTGATTAAATTGACATTTATAGAACTCTACGTCCAACTGCAAAATACATATTCTTTTCAAGCACATGTAGTACAGTCACCAAGAGAGACCATAGATTGTGCCATAATACATTTGTCCATAAGGTCAAAAGGAACAGAAATCATGTAGAGTATATCCTATGATCAAAAGAGAATTAATCAATAGCATATCTAGGAAAATCCAATTATTTGGGAATTAAATGACATACTTTTAAATAATTTATGGTTCAAAGACAAAATCACAAGTAAAATTAGAAAATATTTTGAACTGAATGATAAAAAAACACAATGCTAAAATTTGTAAAATGTAACTGAAATAGTGCTTAAAGGGAAACTTACAGTTTCAAATGCAAAAGCAGAAAGGACTAAAAACAATGGCATAAGATTCTACCTTAAGAAGTAGAAAAGAAGAGCAAATTAAGCCCAAAGGATGTAAAAGGAAGAAGAAAATAATGATAAGAATGGAAATCAATAAAATTGAAAATGGAAATAGAAAAAAATTAACAAGGCCAAAAGCTGGTTCTTTGGAAACAACAACAACATGGGCAAACTCCTAGCTATACTGATCAAAAACAAACAAACAAAAAACAGAAAGGGAGAGGTAATGTTGTGTCCTTCACTCAGGAAATATGCCATATACCCATGTAATGGATCCATTGGTGCAGAACTTACCAACAGCTTCCCCTCACTTGTCCCTATTTGAATTTAATTTAGTTTTTCTCTCATGTGAGCATGTAGTTGTTAATCCACTAGTTTCAAATTGGAAAAAAGAAAGAAAGGAAGAGAGTGAATAAGGGAGGAAGGAAGGAAGGGAGGGAGGGAGGGAGGGAAGGACGGAGGGGAGAGGAAAGAAGAGAAAGAGAAGGGGAGAGAAAAGAAAGGAAATGAAAAGAAAAAGAAAAGAAAGGAAGAGAGGGAGGAAGAGAGAGAATACACATCAGCAATGTCAGGAATAGAAAGTAATGGCCTATCACCACAAATCCTATAGACTTTAAAAGGATACCAAAATGCCCAAGTGCCCATCAACCTGTGAGTAGATTAATGAATTGTGGTATGTGTATACCATGGAATATTATGCAGCCTTAAAAAGATGGAGACTTTACTTCTTTTATGTTTACACGGATGGAGCTAGAACATATTCTTCTTACTAAAGTATCTCAAGAATGGAGGAAAAAGTATCCAATGTACTCAGTTTTACTATGAAACCAATATATAATCACCCACACTTCCATATGGAAGATATATGGGCCGTAGGGCCCAAGATGAAGGGAGGAAGAGGAGGAAGAGGGGAGGGGAGGGGAGGGGGTAGGATAGGTGGAGGGAGGGTAATTGGTGGGACAACACTTATGGTGCGTTTTGCAAAGGTACATGTCAAATCTATTAAGTGTAGAGTATAAATGTCTTAACACAATAATTAAGCAAGTGAAGTGAAGGCTATGTGAACTGGTTTGATATAAATATTCCAAATTGTACATAAAACCAGCACACTGTACCCCATAAATGCATTAATGTATACAGCTATGATTTTTTTTTAAAAAGGATACTAAGTAAATATTGGGGCAACTTTATGTCATTGTATTGTACGCTTTAGATGGAAAGCATACATTTCTTAAGAAAGTGAAATTAAAATAGAGAGGGAAAGAAACAGAAAATATAAATTATTGTATTTGTAATAAAAACATTTCATATATTATCAAAAACCTCCTCAAAAAGAGAAACAATAGTTGAGCAGCAAAGCATATGAACAGGCAATTCACAGAAGAAGATATTTGAATGGTTTTCAATCCCATGAAAAGGTACTTGACTTCAGTAACTCAGAAAATATAAATTAAAACTATAGACAAAACATTTAGCATTTAATAGGCAGAAATTAAATGCCTGACAATAAGAAATATTACTAAGAATGTAAGAACAACAGGAACTCATAACTTCTAATGGATATGTAAATTGGTATAAACACTTTTCAGGGCAATATGGCAACATCTGGTAAGTAAAATTGGCTAAGTAGATATCTAGCCAATAGATAGCAACTCTATCTGAGGTCTCTCCCCTCTCTACAGAGGAAACACATGTAACAGTATATGTGGAAGTACTGATTGTTAATAGAAAATGCTGGAAACAGACTAAACATATATGAAGAGGGAAATGGATGAAAAACCTATTTTGAACTATTCGTACATGTAATTCTAAACAGAATTTAATACAATAGAACTAAAGATACATGTTCAACACAAATAAATTTCAAAAAGTTGAGGGGAAACAGATTGCAGAAAAATACACAAATGATACCATTTATTTTACTACTTATTACAGTAAAACAAGGAAATGAAAAATAACAATCAAATACTATTATCTCTACTGAGGGAAACAAGGGAATGGCATCAGAAGTGATACAAGGGATTTTAGTTGTATTTGTGGAGTTTATTTTTAGGTTGGTTGGTGCACACAACAGTATTCACCAGAGTTTTCCTTGCACCTTTATGTATGTGTGAAATATTCTGTAATTTAAAAAATCAGACAGGGATTGACTCCCAAATATGGCCGCTTGGCAAAAGATGGAGGCTGCAGTGGTAATGAGGGCTCAGACGCCCTTGCTGAATGCCCTCAACTGTTTTGACTTCTGGAGGGGTGGGCCGTGATTATAGCTGCGATTAGGTGACTCACTGTAATTATGTTTTGTTGAAATTGAATTTATTGAAGCATGAATCATTCTGCCCAAGTCCTACCTAATTGCTCCAACACTGTGGATGGGAAGGATGGCAGAGTTTTCCACAGAGGTCATTATAGAATGAATGTGTGAGGGTGTGCATGTGTGCATGTGCCTGTGTGTGCGTGTGTGTGTGCATGCATGTGTATGCCTGCACACACTCGGTCTCACTCACTTTAAAGAAGGCCAGCAGCACCACCCCATCCTTTGTGATGAATCTTTACATATTTAGCTGTGGTTTCTTCTGCCTTCCACCCCTTACTCATATTTATGAGCAACTCACTATTTGGATGTTTGGCTCCCTGGGGGTCTCTGCCTCAGACCACAGGCCCCTCTGAGTGTTGCTGAGTTGCAGATTTTATTCCTGTTGTCCCAGCTCAGACCTCCCACTGCTCAGCAGGCAACTTGGGGATGCCCTCAGAGCTGTGTGCCTGCTGCAGAGCTGTAATTTAAATCAACACGGAGGCAAACAGCAGACCCAGGGTGCGGTGGGAACCCCTGGGACCTCCCCCTCTGCGGTTCATGTACAAGGAGTGTGGGGTGGTGACAAGTCAGGGCTCTTAATGCATTGTGACTCATCCACAATCTCACACTGGGAAAGAGGTTTGCGCCTTTCTTTTTTGCCTTCTCTAGCACATGGGGATGGGGAGACTTGTTTATTTTATTTTCATGGGATATAAATTGAACAAGTAAAATGGACCATGCCTGCGGCATTGGAGTGTGGGCTTAACCTGTGGGAGAACTAGCAGGCAAACAGCTTTCTGACCACACAATGGGCTGCAGAGGCAAACTCCAGCATCATGACAGCAATGAGAGCAAACACATGTATGCCTCTTATTACACGTAGATGCAGGAACTGTTCTAACCACTTTACACATTTAACCTTGATGACTTCATGGGGTAGGTGTCTTTACCAGCTGTGCTTTGCAGGTGAGGAAACTGAGGACAGGAAGATTCAGTAACCTGTTCACTCTCACTTGCTGGTAACTGGGGGAGGTCAGACCCTAACTCAGGCTACTGGAGCCAGACCGTCTGCTTTTCACTACTCCCTGCATGCCTTGCACAGGGCAGGCTCAGCGCAGGGCACTTATAGAGTCATCTGACAGAACCTCAAAGCAACTCTCGCTTATCAAATGAGAAAACCAAAGCTAAGGGGAACAAAGTAACCTGAAGAAGCCTGCAGAGATTACACAAATAGTAAATAATACAACCCAGGATCTGGAGCTAATCTGCCTGGCCACATGTCCATGGACGTCTATCCCTTTTTGGTCCAAATGTCTGGCTGGGTGGAGAAGCCCACACAGATGAGGACACAGGTGGAGTAGTCATAAGGCTGTGGCACAGTAAAGATGCATTCTACCCAAATGCCCATTTTCAGGTGGTCCCAGCAGGCTCTTGGTCTCTTGAGTGCCCTCATCTGCCTCCAATTCTGACTTAGGAATCAGATCATGGAGGTCTTTTTCTGATTATTCCATCTTTTTCTGCAAACCATCTACTCCATTCTATTGTTAAACATAATAGTGAAACTGGCATTTTAAAAATACATTGGTTTTTTTTTTTAAATTCTATGATTTATTTTATTTATTTTTTTGTATTATAGATAAAAATATGCACCATAGATGTGGCCCAACCCATCACCCTCCCTCCACCCAAACCTCCCCCCTCCCTTCTCCTTCCTTGGCCCTTTCCCCATAGTCTTGTGGTATAATTCGGTTATAGCCTTCATGTGAAAGCTATAGTTTAGCTTCATAGTAGGGCTGAGTACATTGGATACTTTTTCTTCCATTCCTGGGATACTTTGCTAAGGAGAATATATTCCAGCTCCATCCATGTAAACATGAAAGAGGTAAAGTCTCC